>JAHWFO010090511.1:222668-233857 GCA_023313115.1 Rhysida immarginata | reverse complement strand
ACCCCCCCCCCCCCCCCGTCTCCCAAGTAGGATAAGGCAAGTCATCTATTTTTACCCCTTCATCTGCACTTTTACCTCTCCCCAAGTTTTTTTTAATCAATAAATTGATTTTCTCGAACGTAATATGTAAAAAATGTAAAAAACCTCGTATCTTCTTTCCTTTCTCATCATTTCCGAACGTATGATATACAGTGCTGGACAGAATTATATACTCATATGAATTTTGAACCAAACTTTACTAAAAATAAAATGATCTACATTAGCTTTTTAAATATCATTTATCAAACATAAATTTACCACTCTGCTGATTTTCATTCGTATATTTTAAAAATTTTGTGAACAACGACAATAAACTCATAATTTCACTTGGACAAAATTATTAACTCACCCTTAAAAATGTGTTCGCCCGTCTATTTTTATCATATGCAAATTGCAAAAAAGGTTGCATTTGCAATCACTTATTGTAAGAAAGTGTCTGCTGCAGATTTATACTGTGTAAAACATTGCCACGATGAACGCAGCTTAGTGAGACAGACATTAGGACAGTATTGATGTTGCATGGATGTGGAATGTCCCAAATGAAAATTTCAGCTCATCTTAACCGATCCCAGTATGCTGTCAGAAATGTATTACAACGGGAAGTTGATGGGAAAGCGAAGAAACGAACAGGAAGGAAAAAAATCTTAAGCTCTCGAGATGAATCTCATTCGACGACCGGCAACTGGAAGCAATCTTTCTGCTAGACACATTGTAGATGTACTTTCACTTAACTGCTATCGGCGCACTGTTGTACAGGTTCTGCAACAACTCCCATCATTGTCTACAAAAAATTTCTACGAAAACCACCTCTAAACCAAGCTCACAAAAATGCAAGATTGGAGTTTTGTAGAGAAAAAATGGCATGGACTCACGAGTGGTACACAGTGGTGTTCTCTGATGAAAATAAATTCAACCTTGATGGTCCCGATGGATGGGACTATTATTGGCATAACATCAGACAGGACGAATAGCTTAAACTGAGTCGTCAAATAGGGGTGGCTCAGTAATGGTTTGGGGGACGTTTTCTGCTCAGAGTAAAAGTGATATGGTAGTGAGCAATGGATGCATGGACTCCGCAAGATACAAAGTGCTGCTGGAAACTCAACTTTCAAGCTATGGTGAAATTCTTAGTGGAGATAACTGGTCTTTCCAGCAAGGTTCCAACCTTATGAAAAAATGGTTTCAAGAGCAGCAGATAAATGTTTTATGTTGGCCGTCATGCTCCCCAGCCCTCAGCCCAATTTAGAATGTATGGGGACAACTAGCACGTCTTCTTTATAAAGATCATCGGCAATTCCAGACTACTCAAGAGCTCACAACTGCCATCATGGAAAGATGGGAATCTATCATCACTGAGTATTGCATAAACTTGTCGATTAGATGCCAAACAGGATGTTTGAAGTCATAAGAAACAGTGGAGGACCAATGGAGTACTAATGTTTGAAAAATAATCGCCATACTTCTGTTTTCTAAGGGTGAGTGTATAATTTTGTCCAAGTGAAATTATGAGTTTATTGTCGTTGTTCACAAAATTTTTAAAATATACGAATGACAATAAGCAAAGTGGTAAATTTATGTTTGAAAAATGTATGTAAAAAGCTGATGTAGATCTTTTTGTTTAGTAAAGTTTGGTTCAAAATTCATGTGAGTTTATAATTCTGTCCAGCACTGTATCACATGCCATATGTTGCCATAGTTCTAAGGACCAAGTGACTGCTACCCCCGCAGATCCGCTCCCCCTGGAACAATTGGGCCTAATCTTCATAGTAATGTAGATCTTGCCTAGAGGAATCTGGATACTGGATTTTACGCCTTTACGTACCTAAATCCCACATAGATATGTTGCCCTCTCTGAATCCAACCCCCGTAATTCCGACCCCAGTGTACCAAAAAAACCAAACTAAATAGTGCAGGTGGACATGCCCATAGTAAGCTACATTCCGAATTTCAACCTTCTACCTCAAAAAAATGCAGAAATTATGAAGGGAACGGACTGACATTATAAAATCAATAAGTAGCTCCATTCTTGTTCTACTTACGAGGGTCAGTCATATGAAAATCGGAAATATTTTTTTACACCTCCTTTATTACAGACAGCGTTGGTACACTATTTTTCAATGTAGTCCCCATCTTTTGGATGCATTTCCGCCACCGAGTCGGGAAGGCATGGATACCTCGAGAAGAAAATCTTCATATAATGGAGATCTTGCTTATAGGAATCTGCATACCGAATTTCACTCCTTTATATGCATAAATACACCTAGACCTTTTGGTCCCCTCTAATTTTCACCCCCAAAACTCCGACCTTAGTGGGCTAATCAAAACCAAACTAAATAGTGAAGGTGTGAAGGTGCACATGCCCCTAGTAAGCTACAATCCGAATTTCAACCTTCTACCTCAAAAAGTATAAAAATGATGAAGGGTGATTCAAATCGTGCATAAAATAAAACCAATAAGGAGCTCCATTTTTCCGCTGCTTAATAAGCTTATAGAGTGCACTTGAGCAATCATGCGTCGACAAAGTGATTTCACGTGCGCGCGCGCCGATGAAGAGAAAGATGAATATACACTTTCCTTCTTGACAAATCGATTGTTATTTGACATGCCAGTATCTTTGAATTCTTTACATTCACTGTTTTTGCACGTGAATTCGTCTTGAAGGGGTCCACAAAAAATTCTGAAAAGTTGACACGGCCGAGATAAGACTTTGATGGTCATATTTCTGAAAACAGAATTTGAAATAGTTAATCCGTTTTCAAGTTATCGTGCAAACGGCTGCCGGACGGACGGACGGCCGGATAAACGTACAGACCAAGGGCGCATTCTTATAAGTAGCTTTTATGCTAAAGCTCCTAATAAAAGTAAAATGACTTCCCTGCCGAACAAGAAAATATCGATGGCTCACCATTTAACAAAATATTTCAATTATCTATTATCTATAACTGTTACTGTTTAGGACTTACAACTTATATTCTTCAAAATTAATACAGTTTAAAATGTAAACCGTTAACAGAAGGCTTCATCTTCCAGAAATAACAATTAATTAGTAGAAAATAAACAGTCCGTCCAATTCCACAAAATGAAAATGATGAATACAGCAAAAAGGCATAATTACACGTCGAATCCCAGTGATGTTGCTACATTGTGCAGGCCTCTTGAAACTCCTTGGTAGGCTGGAGCAAGAGATGATGTGCTATTGATGGAGTCGGCTGGTGAAATGAAGTTGGTAAGTTGCTGTCAAAGTTGTTCCACCACGGCCAACCAAAGCAAAGCCCGTGACCAGCGCGCTATTAATGATGTACAGCATCAGACAACAATTACAAAGCAGGCATTATACTTTATTGTTGGTGAAAAAAAACAAAAAACAAAAGAATAATTTGAATATAAATTTTCAAATAAAATTTGCCATTGAAAATCTTATAATCATGTGATGGAGAAGGGAATTACCAAAAATACCTTCTACATCGCAATGGCTAGTGTTTACCCTATCGGAAGGATACTTCCAGCAGGACAATGCGCCGTGTCAAGAGGCTCGTAACATCATGGAATGGTTCCAGGAGCACGATAAGTGAATTCAACTTACTCCTCTGGCCACCACAGCCCCGGATTTGAAACGAATCGAACATAATTGGGATGAGCTGGAAGGGGTTATTCGATGATTATATGGATCCACCACTTTCCAATAAGCATCCGCATGGACAAACATCACGGAACAAAGCTTCCAGCGGCTAATTGAATCCATACCACGGCGAATTCGTGCTGTTATAGCTGATAGGGATGGCGCAAGACAGTATTAGGGGGTGTTCCTAATAAACTGGCCACTTAGTATAAATTACACAATCTGCAAGTTCCTTACGCTTTAACCGTTAATTTCGTCTACTGCAGGGCACCTTCAAACCGTTAACGCTCTAGAAAAAAGCGTTTTCGGCCCTATTTTCATATAACATTTTCTGCTTGTTTTGGTCCCTTGAACATATCCTGAGATTTTGTACAGATCATTCGGAAACATCTTGTATACAGGCAATTTCACACTACAATCCTTATTGTTTTATCATTAATATTAGTGCTTTCAGAATCACATGAGCATTTGAAGTATCCGTAAATTCTCTTTTGTAAGCATGAGAATCTTCCGCGGATGCACTTTTTCTGTTGTTTTTTCTTAAGAGAATGCAAAAAAGTATTAGAAAGTTTTTGTCTATTGTGGTTTAATCTGTGCCGTAAATGATTTTCCTCGTAATACTGTTCTAACTGCAGTTCTGAACATTCTATAGCCCATTCACTGATGTCTCTCATTTCAGAATGGAAGCACTAAAGTTGGAACAGCGTGTGCATATCATAAAGAAATTTTACAAAAACGGCTGAAAGTATTACTATGGTGAGACGCTTATTCAACTGTTGCTTATTCAAAGATACACCTGCAACACTCCAGGATCTTCCTACTGCAATTTCTAGAGAGATTCGTGCAGTCGAAAATGATGTTCTTCAGATAGTCACCATGGAATCAGTTCAAGACTCTACACACAGATTGCAGCAGATGGAAATCACTTTAAAAACCTTCTGCATTAATTTTCAGGATGTCTGTTATAGCATAAGTAAGATAACAAGAATGAACTATAACAGCACGAATCTTATGTCGTAGTAGAAAAAAAGTTTCTAAGACCGTTTTTTACGCCACCCGGTTTTTTATTTTTATTACATGTATTTTATAATTAATTTGTATTGCAAGTTTTGAATATTAAAATAAACTCTTAAGTAACATAAGCCCTTAATAGTCAGGAGAAAAACTAAACACTAAAAAGGTAAAGAGTTCAGGAAGCATTCTATTATTGAAAAACGAACAGAAAAAGTGCATCAGCGGAAGATTCTCATGCTTAAAAATTGAAGAAAAGGTTTTATCGCATTAAAATAGTAATCATTTTATTTCAATTTGTATTTCTTGAAATATTTTATTACCGATAATAATGACATCCGGTAATAATGACAACCCTAGTCCGACTAACTCCCATCCCCGTAACTCTAACCCCAGTGGGGCAATCAAAACCAAACTAAACAGTAAGACAGGACATACTGTTCCGCGTTTCAACTTTCTACTTCAAAAAATGTGGAAAATATGAAGTGGATGGACAGACGGGCATCGTGAAATAAAAAAGTGCTCCGCTTGTTAATATATGACATTTACCTTTTCATAAGTCGAACCTTCGTTTTTCCCGCGGAGACAAATAAGACATGAGAAAATGCAAATATATTTTTAACGACATTCCACAGAGAAGACTAATAACGATAAACCCGATTGCCTCAAGACTTGAGTTTTTGCGATATGACGGAACGAGATGAGCAACGATATTGCATCAAATTTTGCCAAAAGCTTGGCGATACTCAAGCATCTGCAAGCAAGATCAGAAAGCTAGTGGGGACGATGCCATAAACAAGACACGGATAAAGGACTCGTACAAGTGCTTCACAGATGGTCGCTCAACCACAGAGAGCGAACCGCGATCTGGTAGGCCCTCAACAACCCGAAATGACACTGTCATTGATCAAGTACGGAGTTTGGTCATAGAGGATCGTCGTATCACAGTCAGAGAAGAGAGTGTCCGCGCAATTCGTGCCGAAGTTCCTAAAGATTGAGCAGAAGCGATACCGTTTGGAAATCGCAGGGACATGCTGGACAACGCAAACAGTGATCCCAAGTTCCTGAACACTGATCACTGGTTCTGGGTTTATGGGTACGATCCACAGAAACGAAGAAGCAGTCCTCACAGTGGAAACATCCATCATCCCGCAAGCCAAAAGGGCACGGCAGGTCCGCAGTAATGTCAAGGTTATGCTAACTGTTTTCTTAGACACCCTTGGGATTGTGCATCACGAATATGCACCACGAGGCATGACCATTTCCAAGGAGTACTACTAGGAGGTCCTTCGCCGCCTTCGTGATGCACCAGACATGTGGGCGGTGAAAACTTTGCAGCTCCATCACGATAATGGAACCACCAATTTTTCGTATCTGATTCAGACTTTTTTGGTCAAACACAACATTCCTGTGCTTTCTTAGGCTCCCTACTTGCCCGACATGGCTTCGTGTGACTTTTTGGCTATTCTTCAAGTTGAAAATTCCGCTTAAAGGGACCCGATTTGAATCAAGAGAGGATATTATGCGAAATGCAACAGTGCTTTCAACAATCGCGGGACCGTTGAGAGAAACGTCTGCATTATCAAGGGAGTACTTTGAATGAAAGTAGAGTAAATGTCTTGTATATGAAAAAGTAGATTTTTATCGACATGTTTTGAAAACACTCGTATATTAACGCAGGTTGTGTTCAAAATTCTGCATGACCATCTTCACATGCAGCGCGTGTGCTCGGTGGATTCCACATTTACTGACTTCTCAACAAAAATAGTTGAGATGTATCCCCCTGCAGCTTCTCAGTTTGCTGAAGGCGGAGATAACTTTCTGGAATTTATAATCATCGGCACAATGAATCGTGATTACCAAAATATAATCTGGAAGGCAAGCAAGCAAGAACCACATGAAAATCATCTTCACCGAAAAAGCATAAAATGTCTGCGGACAACGTGTTGGTAATTTCCTTTTTCGATTGCTATGAAATTTTGTACCAAAACGAAGTTCTACCGCATACGACAATTAGAGCTCTATCTGTCTAGCAAAGACTGCCGGAAAATATTCGGTAAAAAGACCAGAGCTCTATCTAAACGTATCATCTTCTAACACAGTAACAGCTCTACTCAGCTATTGGTCGCTCTTAGTTGTATGCTGTGGGTATTACAAAGACCATAGTTTTTGGTTAAAGATAATGATATAATACACGCTTTTATAGGTATTCAAAACACCACAAGTAGTGACCACTTTTCTAACGAATGTGTTTTACAGACACCCGTAAACGGGGTTTTATTTGAACCTTTTTATTTCCTTTTATTTCACACGCAGAAAGGCAAAATTTCAGACTCTGCATGTGTCATTAAGAAAACGGACGTGATTCAAGGAAGAAAACAAATGGCTTACGCCCAAGTTATAACCAAGTAAATTTAAGCCCGTATATCCATCGGTCCTGAATAATTTGTTTACCGTTAAAATCTATTTTGGACACCTTTGGAAAAGGAAAGAGCCGTTTTTTGTTACAGATTTTTCAGATATTCTAAATATTACATTCATAATTTGAAGTTTTGTTGGCAAAGCAGTATTATAATGCTTTTTATATAATTAATTTTTTTTTCTGCTTATCTCTAGCTGAGTGATGTCGAGGCTGGTGGTGCCACTGTCTTCCCTCGAGCGGGAGTTACTCTCTGGCCAGAAAAGGTAGTTGAAACGCTTTTTGTTATTGAAACTTTAACATTATCACATATGATATATTCATTACAAAAAATTGATAGGGATCAGCTGCTTTCTGGTGGAATCTTTATCGTGATGGAAGAGGAGATGATATGACTCGACATGGTGCATGTCCCGTGCTGTACGGATCCAAGTGGGGTGAGAATTTTTGAAACCACGGATAACAATTTTTTCCCTAATTCGAATAAATATCATTAAACGAATTTTATGTTTAAGAAATGCTATCGTTCTTATATTTTTATGAAGCCAATTTTATTTAGTAGTAAAATTCAAAAATTATTTATTCTGTACTTTCAGTTGCTAATAAATGGATAAGATATTATGATCAGATGTTTCTGATGCCAACATCACCAGACCGACACGAAAAAATACCTCATCTACTTCCATACCGCAACTAACATCTTTTATTGAAAGTGGCAACTTTGAAGCTACATAAATATTGGACATGAACAGAAAATGAGTTCATTGATAGAAACCTTTAAATCATAGGAGAAAACCAAAAAAAGAAACCAAGCATGTAGACTATAACTGTGATATGAAACATATTTAAGATTTTGTTAAATGATACTGTGTGTCATAATTTTTTTATTTCCTTGATACAGTTTTTAATATAAGAACCAACAAAGATTACTTACTGCTCAGTGAGATAGTGTAAGTAATGATCATTTAAAAATAAAGTAAACATTTGTTTTTAATTATTGGAGTTTAGTCCACACTATTTGAAATCATGCTTTATGAGCTTTATCAAAGTCACACACGCGAATGGGTTTTGAAGTGTCCTGATAAAAATCGGAGGAAAACGAGTCCTAAGGAGGTTTAAAATTTTATTAAAAGTGGAACGACAGCCCCAATTGTATCAAGCCATTTAAATATTCTTGCCTATTTTTGCACCCTGGTCTTTGACATTTCTTGTATCTGAATCCCTTAACAGAGATGGCGCTGACCTACATAATTTGCATCCTCACACATATAATTTGAGAAGAGTCTTAAATAAATTATTTTGAGCGTTATCCGTCCGTATCTTTGAACGGGTGATGGAGTCATTTCGTTTTCGTCGTCTTCTAATGTTTAAATCTCTAGCTGCTTTCAGAAATCGATCACTTGCAGGATGAGAGCTATACCAGTTCTCAAATATTAGGGCATTTACAAGATTGGGCTGCTTCGCTCCGCGAAATGTCTTCAAACTTTACAGAGTGATACAGCAGGCTTTATTAAAATAACCAAGCGTAGGTGAAACGACACATTTATTACAAAATAACGGAAAATACACATTGCCTCTGTAAAGGACGTACTGACATTTCATGCATTGTTGACCATGATATATTTATAGAGGCAATGTGTATGTTTCGTTATTTCGCTATAGAGCATCTGCCATTTAGAGCAAGAAATCGGTCATCCCGGAATATGATGGAACGTGGACGACCACTTCTGGAACGACTTTGGTGTTGTCATTTCCTTGATATTTCCTTGTTCTTGAAATGTCCTCCACAGCTTGGAGATAACGCTTCTTAAAAGATACAAAGCTTGTTTCAAGACTTGAAAGAATTCTTCGTCTTCTCACATCATTCAAATGAACAAGACAGGCCATAATTTATCCGTAGAAAATCCTGTGTTCGATCGTGCCACAGTAACCACCTAAATCTACTGCCGTGATATCCTGCCATACATGAGACTATTCTGAACAGCAGTCAGACCAGAGTTCCTCTATACAGTCATGCCAAAAGTCCTGTCCCTACAAAGCAATGGGCAACACCGAGTTGATTTATGTAAATTTCAGGAAGTTTCTGTGGCCGAATTTTATATAAACACTCATCTGCTGAATGAATTGTCACGATTCATTGCATTGAACACGAGGCCAGCGAGAGACAGGCCAGGGCACTCAAAAATTACTGAAGAATTGTCCAAATTCCAACAAATGAAAAAACACTGATTGTTAAAATCCAAGTTGGAGACAACGAAAGATGGATAGTTGCTCGGACCCCGATAATCGGGTAACTTTTGAGTGCCTTGGCCTGTCTCTCGTCGGCCTCGATTGAACAGTTATGACGTAATGGAGCGTGACAGAAAACGTGTTGCAGTAATCGCTCTTTACAAGTCATCAAAAATTTTTTTAACTCTGCTTAAACATCTAAAATTGACGTACTATCAATCGACACAATGACATCTCGAATGTGGATGACAAGGCGGGGAGCGGTCGTCCCTGCACTTCAAGAATTCCTATATCTATTAAAGCGGTGCGTGGGAGAATCCGAGGAAATCCCCTCCGCAAACAGAAAATCTTGTTCTGGGAGATGAAGATAACAAAAAGAACGATGTCCAAGATAATCAAGCAAGACCTTGAACTTATAGAAAGCGAAAACACAATCAACGAAGCACTACACTTAGCCGAAAATGAGTGAATTGCTCCGGCGCACAAAACACTTTTGCCCACGAGAACGCCATTATTGGCCACATTCAATTCGTCCCCGATTCGTTTCCGTCACTTACAATTTGAATATACGTAGTTAAAATGCGGTGACCTCAGGACAACAAGATGCAAACGCCTGTTTCAACGGCACGCGGATGGAGGACACCATCGAATCCTGTTTACAGACGAGAAAATTTTTACCGTAGAAGAAAAAAAAGTTCAGTAGGTAAAATGACCGTGTATACGCTTGGAGTTCTTGAGAAGCTTCTGAGAAGATTCCGAAAGTGCAAAGAGGCCATTCCCCGTCATGGTGTTAGTTTCATGCGGTGTGGGTATCATAATAAAGTTAACAATATTATATTTTTTGGTAAGCAGGGTGGCTTTCAGCAAGACTCAGCACCAACCAGAAGTCCAAAACAGCACAGCGTTGGCTTTACGAGATTTTATCCAATTTCATCGGTGCCCCGATCTTAACCCCCTTTGTCTATCGCCTTTGGAACATTTTAGAGGAGAAGGCTTGCTCAAAGCCCCACCGCAATATCGAGAGTTTGAAGGTAGATCTTATTGCTACAGCAGCTTGCATACCATTGGAAGTAGAGCGTGCTGCCATGGATGAATGGACAGACTGTTTTAAACGCTGTGCACGTGCTAAATGTGAGCAATTTGAATGGTTTTTGAACTTACATAAACTCATGTTTGTAAAAAATTGCAACACCATGAAGGAATCATCGGAATGAAATGAAATTTAATACACAAACGAACTTGTATTGGTAGAAATAAATGATTAGAGTTTCAAGGCCAAAAAAAAAACAAAATTAAATGTCCGAAATCAGTATTTGGTGTAACCACCACTCGCTGCAATAAGTGATGCTATACGACGTGGCATGGAGTCTCTAAGATTTTGAATGTCTGCCAGGGGAAGAGCATTCCATATTGTTTGTATGCGTGCCCAAAATTCATCTGTAGAACCTGTAGGATGAGGATCACGAGCGAGACGCCGACCAACGAAATTCCACACATAGGCGACATATCCGGCGAATAAGCAGGCCAAGGAAGAAGCTGTAAGTCTTCTGCTGAAAAGAAGTCTTGAACATTCTTTGCAATATGTGGGCAGGCATTATGCTGTTGAAAGATCTCTCCAGGAATGCCTTGAAGGAAAGGAACGAGTTCGGGTTCCAGCACTTCACTGATCTACCGATTGCTGTTAAGATTCCCCACAATTCGTAGCAGCTGAGATCGTCCGTGATACGCAATCTCGCCCGAGACTATAATTCCGGGTGTTCGTCCACCATAACGTTTGATAATGCACTCCAGAAAGTAGCGTTCACCGGCATAGCGTCTCCAACGAATGCGGCCATCATGGTACCACAGACTAAAGCGGGATTCGTAAAAAAA
>JAHWFO010090511.1:129710-202668 GCA_023313115.1 Rhysida immarginata | reverse complement strand
CCTCTCCAAGGATGCCTTCTACTCTAAATAATTTTTTACTCACGTAATCTTACTTTAGATGTACACTTGATGTTATTGCAATTTCCCTCTTTCTTTCGACGTCTTGAAGCAAAAATTGGCCATTCATCACTTTGTGTAGTCTAGCAGTCGCCGATTCTTCTATTTACTTGCCTACCGTTTGCTCAATACAGCACGGAGCTAAAAGAGCGCTTCCTCTATCGTCTTTCACTCTTTCTCAATAGTCTGCTAACTCATTATCTCCAGTTACTGATCATTTTTAAAGATTTTCAAGAAATTGTTAAGAACTAAGAATTCTCTTTTCTTAGAAAAGCCTGAATAACAGGAATTCTATGCATTGAACTCTATATTGCACAAACTTTGCCTTGCATATTGTTGGTGCATTGCGTGTTGACACCATTGTTGATACCTATTCTTGTACAAACTTTTATTTGCATTGTTGGTCATGAGATATATATGGTTGGTCCGTGCAGAGTGTTTGTGAATTGCGTGTTGATACCATTGTTGATACTTATTGTTGCAAAAACTTTGTCTTGCATTGTTGGTCATGAGATATGTTGCTGGTCCGAACGTAGTGTGCATTGCGTGTTGACACCATTGTTGATACCAATTGTTGCACAAATTTTGCCTTGCTTTGTTGGTCATGAGATATTTCTAATTAATATGCCCTTCCATAACCATGAATATCGATTTTTTTATCGATAATTATTATTTTTCCGAAATCTGAGGTAGACAGTGACCTTCCTTATGGTTTGAAGGTCAAGTATGCAAAATTTCATTAAGATCGGAATAAAAGTGTAGATTTCAAAAAGAAACAAACAAACCAACCCTCAAATCCACAAACAAACAAACAAACATCCTTCTTTATATATAGAGAGAGTAGCAGAGGACCCGGCGTTGCCCAGGATAATTACGCTTGTAGGTAAACAGAACAACCTCAAAAAGCTAAAGTAAACCTCCAAATTTGTTAAATAATAACTCAATCACTACAATATAGAGCGAAGGGACTATCCATTCTAAGAAAAATCCGAAAGACAGGAATTTACCTTTTCACTGAAAAAATCCATTCTAGGTTATATACGAGGACTTAATTTACCGAAAAAAAAACTTTTAATGGCTCACAATGGATGGACCTCTCCAAAGATGCCTTCTAGTCTAAATAATTTTTTACTCACATAATCTTACTTTAGATGTACACTTGATGTTGTTGCAATTTCCCTTTTTCTTTCGATGTCTTGAAGCAAAAATTGGCCATTCATCACTTTGTGTAGTCTAGCGGTCGCCGATTCTTCTATTTACTTGCTTACCATTTGCTCGATACAGCACGGAGCAAAAGGAGTGCTTCCTCTATCGTCTTTCACTCTTTCTCAGTAGTCTGCTAACTCATTATCTCCAGTTACTGATCATTTTTAAAGATTTTTAAGAAATTGTTAAGTACTAAGAATTCTCTTTTCTAAGAAAAGCCTGAATAACAGGAATTCTATGCATTGAATTCTATATTGCACAAACTTTGCCTTGCATTGTTGGTCATATATTGTTGATCCTTGCATACTGTTGGTGCATTGCGTGTTGACACCATTGTTGATACCTATTGTTGCACAAACTTTTACTTGCATAGTTGGTCATGAGATATATATTGTTGGTCCGTGCAGAGTGTTTGTGAATTGCGTGTTGATACCATTGTTGATATTTATTGTTGCAAAAACTTTATCTTGCATTGTTGGTCATGAGATATTTCTTATTAATATGCCCTGCCATAACCATGAATATCGATTTTTTATCAATAATTATTATTTTTTCGAAATCTGAGGTAGACAGTGGAGGTCATGTATGCGAAATTTTATCAAGATCAGAATGAAACTGTAGATTTATATAAAAAACAAACAAACACACAAACAAACAAACAAACAAACATCCTTCTTTATATATATAGAAAGAAGAAAGAAAAGATTATTACACATTTCACAGAAAGGAATTGGCGATGATATTGTTGTAGGATCTTAGGAGTCAATACACTGACACTTTTGCTCTGCGGTTCGTGTCTAAATGCAGAGTGTACAGTTCCTAAACAGTGCAGAGTGTTGCCGTTCATATTCACTGCAGCCTTACCAGTGGACGCACAGACTATATAAGCATTACGAAATGTATTCTGCCGCTGTCCGAATCAATTTAAGGTTTAATGTTTCCATGATTAATTTCTATCGTAAATATTTTGCCATTGCCAGCAGTACGGGCGAAGTACATATGTATGCATTCGCTATCGCGTGTGCATATTCTGGGTATAAATTCTAAGATCAACTCTCTCTGTTCACATTACTCTGCAGATGTTTGGACATCACATTGCTACACTTTCTTACTAGTGCGATAGCCTTGCCGGTCTCGTATTCGAATTCATCGTTGTTCTCATAACCCGCCTCGCCAATAACACTTCGCATATACTCCATCTTTCATTTTGTTCTCTTAACAAGTTGTTTGCAATGTCGTCGTCTTTCTTGTACAGTTCTCTAAGTTCTTCCATCAATGCATCTATATCTGTTGCTTTCCTTGTGACTAAAATGTTCACCTCGTTCGCATCGTACAATTGGATGAATTTGTGTACAACTTCATTGCGAAATGGATAGAACAATGTAACCATTTCAGGCTTGTAATTGATTGTGTCATCGATGCTATAATGACGGTATCCAAGCACTTTGTGCCCACATTTCTGCGTCTACATCTACTGGTATCTGAACTGAAAATGTCATGATCTACATCGTTTTCATTATCTGTATTTAGTTGTTCAGTGGCTTCATGGCCATCTGTATCATCAACATCTTTTCTCTTGATATGTCTTATATTCATTACCGGTGTATGCCATGCATTAAAATGAGCTAAACTTATGCCATCTAATTCTGCTGGTCTCTCATCATATTTTTGATTTATAGATTTAGCGTGTTGAATTTTTATCTAAATCTTCTTTGTCCATCACTGCACGTCTCTACTTAGCTTTGTGCATCTGTTCTGGCAAAACGGTCGAAATGTTGGCAACTAGTCTACAAATGTGGCTTATCAAATGGTTGACAGAGAAGATACTACATCCCGCGTCTTAGGCATACATCTGCAGCGTGCCTATTAGTTTTAAATTTGTTTTACAATGAATGCACAGCATGAAATCATTCACATTGGATTGATGAAACTGATGGAGCAAACATATCACACTACTGTTATGTGGGTGCTTTAAGTCCTTCTCAAACTAACAAGAAAATCCAAATTCATTGTTAACGAATATAAAACGAAATATGAATTCAGGCTCCCAAATTTTCGCATATTTGGCGCTCCTTACTTAAATCAAATTTGATGAAGATGCTGTTAATTTTGACGGTTATGGCTCATTATGGACTTCCACTGGTTGAATTCTATCACTCCATGTAGAAACGTCTATGTCATCAAATATGTTATTTGCGTCTAACTTTCAGTTATAAGTGACATTCGTATAGTTCATCTTGGCGGCGCGGCGCGTCAACTTTGAGGCGTTCCTGTTGAGCCCATTGATGCTCAACATCCAACATGCGGGTCTTTTTGGATTCCTCATCTCTCGTTCTATATTCCTGTGACGGTTTCTATAATTTTTGTCGTCCTTTTAGACATTAATTTAGAAATTCTTTTATTTTTGCGAAATTTCCACCCTTAGAAGGCCGATATCTTAGAGACTATGAAATATTGAGGTTTAAATTTTAAGCCATTTTATAAAGCGCAGAAAGATAAAACAAATGACACTTAAAACGTCGTGGTAGCACAAAGGAAGCCGGAGCTAGACTAATTTAATATCCGCCATAGAGCAGATTTTCTGACTCAACTTTGCACTGCGATTGCGTCAGCCAGTGAGGTAAGCACGAAATCAATGATGGTCTAAAACATGCTTTGTTCTATCCTCTATCGAATGCGATATCGATCATTCTTCTATCATTAATAGTTTTCACGTTATTAAAATGTTCGTGATCAACACTTTTCGTGACATTCACGATTTAAGCGTGGCATCCTAGTCTTGAAACGTAAGACGTATTCTACGTCAAAATATGGGGGATCAAACGAGGAACGTAGAAAATGCGGGAGAGACTATTCCATCGAATTCCATCGAATCAGCGATGTTTTTATTTAGAGATTCGACTTTATATACGTACTCTGCGTTTATTTCTTCGAGGTGCCACCCAAAATTTTCGAGAAATTTCTTGTAAAAAACAGAAAACGTACCTTACACTCTAATTTCCGCTCTCACCTTGAAAGTATTCACCTTCGGCACGTATGCAACGATCCCAGCGATTTTCCCATTTTTGGAAGCACTCCTTGAAGTCCGAAGGCTGTAGGATGTACAAGAACCAGTTACGATTCCACTTGGTTTCTTCAACGGAGTCAAATGGTCCCCTTTCATTTTAGTGAAGAAGTAGAAGTGGCAGGCGGCTAGGTCAAGAGAGTAGGAGGGTAAGGAACTGTTGCCATGTTGTTTTTTTTGCCGGGAATTCTTCACAACGAGCGAGATATGTGCAGGCGTGTTGGTCATGGTGGGGCAACCAGTCTTTATTCTTCAAGAACTCTGGCCGTTTTCGCGTAGTTTTTCCCTCAGTCTCTTCAAATTCTTCCTGTTGACAATCTGACCAAGACAAATAATAATTCGCAGAAGCACAAGAACATGTTGCAACACAAACAGCAATAACTCACAAAGTAATGAGGAAACTTGGCAAAATAGCAGCTAAAAGTAAAGCATTGTATAAAGAAAGTATGGACATTTCGTGCCTGGCAGGCAGCCATTTTGATGCTTGTTTCGATACGATGATTGCCTCTTTTTTGCAGTAAATTCAAACTTGCAGATTGAACAATTCCTTTTTGACAAAAGTTAGAGAGGAATGTGCCTCTGATGTTTGAATTTGCTGTAAAGAAGAGGCATTTATCTTATCGAAATAGGCATCAAAATGGCTGCCTGGCACGAATTGTCCATACTTTCTTTATACAGTGCTTTATCTAAAAGGTGCACCAAGAGGCATCTAGCGGCAGAACCTCGTTCTATTTTTGGTTTGGGCGGAATGTTTAAATTCTCCGACATTCTGGGTAGCACCTCGTATAGGCTATCTAAAGAAAAATGTGCACAGTACTAACAGGAAAAAAAACGAAAAAAGCAACCTCACGGCTAAGTGTTTTTAAACAAACTGTTCTAAGTTGGACGCACTTAGCAGAATGGTAACGAAAGAAAATAAAAAGCTGACTTATCGTTTCTAAACGACAACAACGGCGTAACCAGCCGGGAAAAATTGAGGACAAACTTCCTCGGAATAGCAAACCAATGCAATCTCCTTAAGAGAAATTCACGATCGTTCGCGTTCTTCGTTTTTGTCATGATCTGTAAAAGTTATTCGGGTTGAAATTGTGGCCTATTATAAGGGCATATTCCGCAAACTTGAATTATAATTTCAATGTTTGATACACAAGTTTTCCAATTTCTGCGCTAAATTTCCTCAAACCCTGGTCGAGAAACACTTTATTACACGTTCTACAGGGCATATTCATTTAGATTCGGTATCTTATCTTTCAGACGGCCTAAGAATTTTATTTAATGATAAACTAAACTAATACCTATGCTCGGGTCTCAGTAAAAAGGAAGCACCATGTAGTTTCTATCAGACTTATTAGAAAATGCCGTGACACTAAATTTGAAGCCTCCTACTACCCTTCCCAGATATGACATCTGTCAATGTACTCCATTTCCTGAATTTCCGGATTTTGTACAGTTCCAGTAAACTTTTCTCCTCAGACTTCGGTACTTCTGCTTTGACGCCTTTTTGTGGACAAAAATTGCAAGCTTTGACCATCCCAGCAACCAGCAAATAAGCAGTTAAACTGAAACGTCAATCTAACGATTGGCGCCATTACGACTCTTCACGACCAAGGAAAGTGATGTATATTAGTGTTGTTTAAGATTACGATGGTGTGATCTTTAATCAGGAAGTCCGCAACGGTCAAACTGTAAATGCTGCATAATATTCGTAATTCTTGCAACTCAACCGTCGTGAAGTCCTGCGGAGGAAACGGAGTCACTTTCTCGCCACTTCGCTCATTATTCTTTATGATAATGCCCGTTGTCCTGTGTCTGGAGTTGCCTGTGACCTGCTCACAAGATAGGGTTGAGAATGCTGTACCCCCTCTATATTCTCTAAATCTTAGCACCCGTTATTTCTCACACGGTGCGGCATTCGCTTGTTCCCGATGTTATACTTGCTTTCAAGCGCTTCATCCATGATGTCAACCTATCTGGGACTGCTGACGGAGTTAAAACCTACCTTAACGACAGAGAAAAGTCATTAACAATGCAGGGTACTATATTGAGTGATTGTAAAAGGGGAATCTGTGCTGCACTTTACGTGTGCAAATCGCTATCATTGTAATAGTTTTTATAATGATTTCTTATTTCTTCTAAAAAAGCCAGCGAGATCTCGCTGTCCAGGCAGAATATCGTTCTCCTGGCAAGATTCCGGCCAGAGGCGTCCCACTTTCATCCTCCCTCGCCTGCTCAAACCAGGAATGAGATCGCCGCGGCAATTCCACTAGATCTGAAGCAGACTGGCAGGTCTTCCAATCCCATCTACAGTTTGAGAATAAAACATCCTTTCTATCTGTAGATGAGGCTGCAGAGGATTTCACTTCCCGCATCCTCTATGAGGCAGAACAATCCATTCCTAAGTGTAGATCCTCTTACACGAAAATTCCAGTGCCATGGTGGAATGAAGAATGTGCCCTAGCGGTTCGAGAACGTAAGAGAGCTCTCCGCATTTTTTCCGCACAACCCACTCTTGAGAACCTTATCACTTACAAGCAAAAAGGGCCAGTTGTAAACTAATCATTTCCACAAATAAGAAACTCTGTTGGAAGGATTATATTTCCTCCAATAATAAGAACACCCCTCTTCAAACTATCTGGAAAATGATTAGGAAAATAAATAGGAAAAGACTCCCGGATAAACTCCCTTCTCTCATTCAAAATGGACATACGTACTATGACCCGAATGAGGTAGCAAATATTCTTGGAAAAACATTTGCTAAGGTTTCACGAATAAAAAATTACAGTGTCTCCTTTCAAAGACGAAAACTTTTCGAAGATTCGCATGCTATAAATTTCCAATCAAGAAACCTCGAAAAATATAATTTTCCGTTTTCTTTACGGGAACTATATTATGCCCTTCGTTGCTCCAGGGATTCTGCTCTAAGTCCAGATGGAATCTTATACTCTTTCCTGCAACATCTGACGCATGAAGCTTATGCCCACCTTCTCTCGTTGTATAATTACATCTGGTCCTTACGAGAGATTCCATCAGTATGGATACAGGCAATTGTTATTGCTATTTCAAAACGAAATAAAGACCACTCTTGTCCTTCAAACAATCGACCAATAGCAATAACTATCTGCATGTGCAAAGTCTTGGAAAGGATGGTCTCCGTCCGACTTATGTGGTATCTGGAAAAAAAAACACATGTCTAGGTTTCAGTGCGGTTTCCGCAAATGTCGCTCAACTGTTGATCACCTTCTTCGGTTGGAGCATTAGATTCATTTCGCATAGAGACATAGACAACATGTCGTAGGGGTTTTCTTCTATCTGAAAAAAGTCTACGATACAACTTGGAGACATGGAATAGCAATACTTTTGCGGAAATACGGCCTTACAGGACATATTCCCTCTTTCCTGTGTAATTTCATGGCGAATAGGACCTTCCGAGTTCGCGTCGAGTCAACGCTCTCAGACCCTTTTACACAGAATAATGGTGTCCCACAGGGAAGTATGCTGAGTCCTTTCCTTTTCCTCATTGCTATTAATGAGGCTTGTTTACAACTTCCTCTACTGTGAACTATTCCTTGTATGTTGACTACATCGCCATTTACTGTTGAGGGTCCTCAATATTTTTTATTGAGCGTCAACTGCAACTAGCCATTAACAAACTTGTTACCTGGAGCAACGAAGTAGGCTTTAAATTTTCACCCCAAAATCAAGGGCCGTCCACTGCTGCTTTTTGAGAGGTCTCCATCCAGACCCGGACCTAACTCTTTACGGATCCCCTATCTCAGTGGTGGACTCCCACAAATTCTCAGGTCTGACCTTTGCTAGGAAATTATCATGGCTATCACATCTTCATAATTTAAAAGCGAGATGCTTACAAGCCATGAATGTTTTGCGCTCGATTTCCGCTTCCAAATGGGGCGCTGATAGGAAGATGCTTCTTTTTTATACGGCTCCCTTGTTAGATCTAAATTGGACTATGGAAGCATTGTTTATGCCTCAGCTTCAAAAAGTACTTTGAAGCTGTTAGATCCCGTCCATAACCTATGCATAAGAATTGCGACAGGAGCGTTCCGAACAAGTCCGCTAGAGAGCCTTTATGTAGATGCTTCTAAACTCCCGTTATAGTTTAGAAGAGCCAAACTCCTCCTCAAACTCCTCCTCCATATAGCTCTTCGCATATATGGTGAAAGTTTGCATCCAGCTTTTGCCTGTATATTTGATAAACCTAGAAACCGTCCCCTTCATTCTTTTAGAAGCATCAACAATTTGTTCCAGAATCTTCTGGAGAGCCTGAACTTCTCATTTCTAACCATGCATAGCCGAGAGGTCAGAGATGCCCCTCAGTGGATTTTCCCCCAACCAGATTTAAATTACAACTTATTCGCTGGAAAAAAATCGAATTTTATGGAAGCTGAAATTAACGCATGTTTTAAGGTTTTTTTTAGAAATCCTTCCTGATGGCTTCCACATATACATAGATGGGTTTAAATCAGAGGACGGAGTTGGCTGTGCGCGCCTTATAGATAACATTGTATTTTCTTATCATTTGCCAAAGGAGTTCTCCATCTTCTTAGCGGAATTGGTAGCGATAGCCAAAGCGTTAGAGTTCCCTTGTAATTATCCAAATTCCAACATTTGGATACTCTCTGATTCTCTGAGCGCTTTGCAATCTTTGGAATCATTTAATTCTGAAAATCCTTTTGTTCAAAGAATCCAGGAATATCTTCATTACCTGGATTCACAAGGTACCAGAATTCATTTTGTCTGGATCCCTAATCACTTGGGTATCCAGCAAAATGAACGTGTCGATAAGGCGGCATAACACGCTAATAATCAGTTACCGATCTCTGAATTGCTTTCAATCCCCGAGCATTTGTACCCGGTGATGTTCAAGAAACTCGGATCTTCTTGGCAGGAGTCCTGGCTTCTTAACCCGGGCTAATAAACTATTTGAAATAAAGCGTACAATCACACCGTGGTCATTACCCTGTCTAACAAACAGGCGAGAAGATGTCGTTCTTACACGGCTTAGGATTGGTCACAGCCATCTTACTCACATATTTGTTAAAAAAAGAACCAGCTCCATTGTGTTTTTGTGGAGCAATGTTGACTATTAAGCATATTTTAATCCATTGCCCTTTATACACTAATTTACGACGCTCATTAGTTCTGAATCATTCATTAGATTTTTTAATTGGTAATTTACGACCCTATAATTTTTTAAAAAAAGTATTTCTATTAATAAAATTTATTCATGTTTTTAAATTCTAATAGTCATCTTTTTATTGCTTTTGCATTGTATATATCTGATCATTGAGTATATGTTTTATTTAGTGCCGTTTACACACTAATAATTTTCATTGCCCTTCACTAATTATATTTTTTATTAGGGGAGAACCCTGGGTGAAACGTTTGTTTTTAAATTCAATTACTGATTTTAAAATCCTCATAGTCATATTTTTTATTGTTTTTTCATCCTTGTTATTCACATTTTTATGAATTCTTTTTCATCTGATTTTTTAAACTTTTGTTCCATAAAATGTGGGTTTTTAAACTTTTTATCGGGCGCAAAATGGCCATAGCAGCCGACGCCCTAAAATTTCAATCAACCAACCAACCGTTGATATTCCACAGAATAAATAAACCGTAGTGAGATTGAAGAATAAAATAGAAAATGATTTGAAAGTTTATTAAAAAATATAAGTGCAAAAATAATCTTTACAATAATTAAAAACCCATACTTTCTATACAGTATTAAAACATATTGCATTGTGGAGTCATTTAACTGGTCTCAAAGTTATATTACGTAGTATCTCACTGAAAACTATGTTCTTTGTCAGAGTTTTGTTACCTTTCATTCCCTACAATTTAGCTTTCACATCTGACTATCTCCGTTCTCTTGAAAATGCAACGTACACTTGACCGTGATTAAATACTGGTTCAGGAAGATCAGCAATTTCTTTTGTTCTTCGAAAAGTTCCAAAATCTTCAAATCCATCCACCACATCTCTTGATTCATTATACTGTAAACTTGCTTTCAGTGACATTTCGAAAGATCTGTCATTGTCGTAACTTGTCTATAGACCTATTCTTTTAAATGTCTCTAATAGTCACTTTATACGGTAGCCTTCCAAGTGGGTTCTTTCAATGTAATAGGGAGATTAGGGTTAATGGAAGCCAACTTTGAAAGCATGTCTATCCATCAAAGCACCATTCATGACAGCTTCGATGGAATGTTGATGTAATCCTACTACATCTAATCTTGTGCCGTTATATAGACCATTCTGTATTGAAATGTTACGATGAAGCATGATTATTGATCCTACTTGTATTTAGAGTTTTTGAGGCGGCATCCAAAAGATGATACAGAGTACAGGAATTCCATAGGATATCTTTCAGCCTCCGCAGGGTCATCAGTTAGCACTCTGTCTGTACTTTAATAAATTTTGCCGTTACCAGGGAGTCTCATTAGGTGAAAATCGGCTATTATAGGAGACAGAAATACTGGAGTCCTATCCTCTTATTGGTCATATTGCTGAAAATTTTGTCCACTAAAGAATCTCTAACACAAGAAATAAGAGGAATTTTCACACCAACTTCATTTATACTCAGTCCGTCAATTAGTGTTGTTGTTCCACTGCCGAGTTGTTGTAACCAGATCACAAACTCTCCCTGTTCATCTCCTACCATCATGTTTTTATGCAGTCCGAAATGCCGAAAGAAATACAACAGATAAGAATTCTTTAGGATATTTCCAGTGCAGCCTCACGAATACTCCTTGCCCAATATTGGTAACACTTGTCTAAATTCACCTCCAAACAATTCGTTGACGCTTGTCAATAGCATGAATTGCGTAGGTAGTAATCATACAACTCCGCTGCATAATTTTAAGACCACCCTCACATTTTAAGTGAGGGGTGACAGAAAAATGAAAATATCTCAGCAACCAATGGTTGCAGAGATATAAACTAAAAAATTAGTAAAAAGTATATGAATTGACGATTAAACTAACGTAAAAAAGTTAAAAATATTCTATGCTAATAATTGATATTATAAACTGGAGATAAGACTCTCATGCATCAGGTAAAGATTTTTCTATCGAAAAATGGAAGAAAAAATTCTGCGACGTGGGCTCGAACCAGGAACCTCGGCCGACGCCTCTACCAGTTGGGCTATCGCAGACACCCGGACAGCCATGCTGTCTTAAGGTGTCTTAAAGACAACCAAGTTCGCATTCTCCTCTACGATAGCCCAACTGGTAGAGGCGTCGGCCATGACAGCCGAGGTTCCTGCTTTGAGCCCAGGTCGCAGAATTTTTCCTTCTATTTTTCGACAGAAAAATCTTTACCTAATATTCTATGCCGTTAATTAATAATTCTAACTTAAAATTTGTCACAAAAGCATAATTTTAAGACCACTGTCAACTCGTTCCAAAAATTTAAGACCACTAATGCTTATGACATTAAAACATACAGAAAATAGAACTAATCATTTTATGCAAAAATCACTTTATTGGCCGTTAATACTTAGTTACTTTAATCAAATCTGCCAATCTATCAGGCATAGTAGAAACAAGTGGAGAAAGTTTTTCACTTGTTAATTAATTCGATTCGTCATCTGAAATAGTTTTTATTTAGTTAATTGTTGTTGGTTTTCGTTAGCAAACATTTCTCTTTAATATTCGCCAAACATTTTCTAGCATTCTATATGCATGAACTAGTAGTTTAAATAAATCATGCACAGTCCTGTTCCCCAGCCGCTGAGTGGACGATAGTCCAGTGCAAGTACCACAACACACATGGTGATTTTTCCTCCGTAGATGAAAAACCACTGTGTTAAACAGGCATGTCATGCCACGTCCTCAACGTAGAAGCAGGTCTGTGCAGGCCTTTGACATCTTCTCTTTTGCACGGCGTAATTAAAGCGATAATTTTTGAAATCCATTCGATTAACGGACACATAGCAGACGCTTCTTTCCTCAGTTAGTTCATTGAATCTAGGCCCATTCGTATAGAGGTTGTTTCACAACTACACTCCTCCCCAAAAGTTTTGCAACATCATCAGTTCAGAGCTGCTAACAAATTTGATTTTTTTCTTATTTTAATCAAAGGTTAAATAAAACAACAACATTTTTATAACATCTGATTAATACAAAAATTTGTCAAATGATATATCTTGTCAAATGAACAAAATTTACAAAAATTAAAATAAAAGTGGCACACCAATCAAAAGTTTTGCAACATCTGAATTTACTTGCAACATGTGCTTCTAAATACCAACTTACCTTTAAATTAATGGAATGTATGTATTATGTAAATTAGTCTACATTTATTTGCTTCATCTTTTACTTTGCTTACCATCATTAATCGTATAACAAGAAGCGTTGCTGTACAGTGGGTCCTAAAACAAGTTGGTCATAATGGAGGGAAAAATCAGGCCAATTTCATATGAAATTCGGAAATTAATCATTAGTAAGTATACTGAAGGACTTAACAACATTGAGAAAAGCAAGCAACTCGGCATCCATCGTTCCACTGTAGGAGGAATTTTAAAAAAATATCAAGAAAGCGGAAATGTTGTCATTTGCCTAAAATGTGGTCGTCCAAAGAAAACTATCAAGTCAGAAGACAGCGTATTGCGAAGAATGTTGAAATGCTCAAGAAAATGCACAGCACAATAAATTGTTACCAACTGGAGCAGTATCATTAACAAAAACGTCCTCGTTAATACAACAACCAGGTGCTAGGTTATTCTTTCTACCGTTCAAAGAAAAAACCATTGCTCACCACGGCAATGAAAAAAACGACGACTGGCCTGGTGCCAGGAGCATCAAAAATGGTCTTCTGACAAATGGAAAATCGTTATATTCAGCGATGAATCACGTTTTTCCTTATTCAACGATGGAAAGACAAATGTATTATGGAAGAAAACAGAGGCTTGCCATCCTGCATGCTTAACAAGAACTGTCAAATTTGCTCCTGGCATTATGGTTTTCGGATCATTCTATGCCAAAGGAACAGGTAGCCTTAGTTATTGAAAAGTCCATTAACGCAGACTGTTACATTAAAATCCTTGAATATCAGCTGGTCCCAACAGCTCAGTTTTACTTTCCGAATGGACAGTTCACCTTCCAGTAAGATAAAGCTCCAGCACATTCTGCCAAGAAAACTACCAAGTGGTTTAAAGAACAAGGGATTAACATTTTAACCATGGCCAGGAAACTCACCTGGCCTTAATCCAATTGAGAATATTTGGGGATAATGAAAAAACGAGTTCGTCAGTTAGGACCCAAACCAAAGCAAGAGTTAGAAGTGCCAAGCTTCACCATGCTTGGCTAGAAAGTGACCCACACGAATGTCAGACGTTAGAGATGTCACGTGATTTTCCGTGGAAAAGGAAAATAGATAGCGAAGGAAGAGGGGAATCGCGGACTCGAGGTTCAGAACGCGAATATTGTGGGATAAGAGTTATTGCTCGAGTTCGCACTCACCCCTTCCGCCAAGTGGATTAGCCGGTCATGTGAACGACGAAAGAAATTTTCACGACAAGGGACAGAGAGAAGCTCGCTATGTTGGAGAACGGAGGAGAAGGAAATGACGGTTCGTGTCTCCTAAGAAGGTTGAAAAATGTATTGCGAGCAACGTGAATAAATAGCAAAAGGCTTGGAAAGAGAGATTGGACGAATATGATTTCTCTCAAGCGTATGCCGGCGTAAACGAAGCAAATGGCTCAGCTGCTAATTTCTCTTACGAGGACATTCCTATTTTGACATTACCTAGTGAAGCTGCGTCGGAATTAATTGATAGTTTGGACAACTGGTCTTCAACGTTTTCTCATGGAATTTTTCCAACAGTTATAAAAACCGAGAATCGTCGCCATCGGCTACCTGCGCTCTTCCTCGAGCCTCCAATAGAAGTATTCCCGTGAACGAAGAATTTTTGTGGACTCATCAATAGCGGCAGGATAACTGGCAATAATTTATTTATTCACCAAGAATCTGTTGCACTTGTGAATTATCGTATCCCTTCTCACAACTGGAATTATCTGGCAGTTATCATTATAAAGAACTAAGAATTTCTCAATGCAGTCTTTTGGGAAGCGGGCACTGTGCAAGAGCAAATTATGTTGTTAGGAATTTTTCCTCTCGGCTTACATGGTTATTTGGAAGACAATATTGGAGCTCTGATGGCAGTGTTCTGAAGATTTGAGTTTTCATATTTCAGTGATGGAAAGTGTGACATTACATGTCAGTATAATGCGCTGCGCCCGGCAGAGGCAAATTATTTTGTGTATGCGTAGGTGGTATGTGTGTCAGTTGAGAATGTTTTGGTGAGTGCTTTTGGGTGTTGGTCTTATTTTATAAATTCATTTACTGGTTGCGATCGTGTGTTTTGGGCTGGAATGAATAGGAGGGGGTGATCAAGTGGTTTTGTGGGTGTGCTGCATGAGTTGAATCCAGGTGTGGTGTGTTGAGCAATTAGCGTTTAGTTTGTCCGTGTTGTTGTGTCGTGGTGTTGTGGCCTGTGTTTTATTTCGTAGTAGCAAATAAAATGTTATTGTAATAAAATTTTTTTAAGTTTTATTTTTTATTATTAAAAAACTCTTAATTGCTTGGCTCAATGGCGTATATTAAAGATAGACTCCGAATCCTATTGTTAATAGCGGCAAAAAGTGTAGGAATTGAGCCATGATAGTTCTGGGCGGGAGTGAGCCGTGGAGTAATTAGCTGTCTGGCTGCTTTGTTTTTGAAGATTTTGGGCCTGAGGAATAATTAATTCAAAACCATTCCTCAAAGTTAAACTGCGTACCTCAAAAAATATAGAAATATGAAAGGGATGGACTGACAGTATCTATCTATATATATAATAAAATAGTAGCGAGGTGAAAACTTAAAATTTTTTTTGAGAAAAAGTGACTGCTACCTGTGTTATAAATGATACTAAAGGTCAGACAGCAGTTTTTAGAATTTTTGTGGGGTTATAAACGATACAGAAGCCCAAACAACAGTTTTTAGGATTTTTGTCTGTATCTCTGTTTTTATGTTAGAGGTTGGCGCCAAAACTACTGAAGGGGTTTCGTTGAAATTTGGTGTGAAGGTTATTTTAGTATCTGCATCGACATATAGGATACTTTCTTCTGCGGGGAAAAGTCTCATTCCCACGGGAAAAAATAACATTTGGTTCCAGCTAAAATATAATGTCAACAGATGTCGTATCGAGTAAATCGCACTGTTTTTGTTCCTTACGAATCTATATATAAAGAGAATAATTGCCAACACATGTCGCCAAGATGCATATGTCGAGTACTTCGTGATCGGAGCATATTTCGAGTTCTTCGAGTACAACAAAGTTTGTATGTATTAACTGACAACGTCGTTTACATTGTGTTTGGAGCGACGAAATGAATGCTTTTACCATTTCTTCATTTTTACCAAAAAAAATTAATTTCTCAAAAAGGCGTCAATGCATACTTTAAGGACCCTCTAAGTGTGAATTACTTTAAGAAAAAAATTGACGAGGGGGGGGGGAGTCGGGTCTGGGGGTAGGAGATAGTTAATAAATCCAAAACGGCTCATCACAACCAAACAAGTCATTTACTAAAAAAATTCGCCTTAATGAGAAGAGTACGTCAATGTCGAATTTATTCAGTTTGGTTTGAACGCTACAGACAAAAAATTAATATCTTGACAAAGGCTTACCCAGTTGACATAAAATATACGCTAAGGCACAATTTAGGGTGCCCTCTAAGTATGTTAAATTTTTGTTTCGTTCTGCTATTTGCCGTTTCTGCTATGTATAATGCTGCACACATGTGATCACATACATACGTAAATACGTACGTACGTACGTACGTAAATTTTACTTGCGTACATACAGACGGAATTTTTTTTTCAAAATTTCAACATATCTTTTCGAATCATGAGTTTTTAAATCGATTTCAGCAAAAAAAAAAAATTTGAGTTTCTGAAACGAACACAGGCCTTCACGCTTAGAGAGTGGTAGGCCAATACTGAAACTTTTTCATAATTTTTTGGCCTTCACATTATTTCCGTGCAACCATAAAATACAGTCGAGTTAAATTTTTCCTTTTCTGATCTCGATTTATTGGGGGAAGTGTCTTAATATACAGGGTGATTCAGTCAATTTCTGACCATTTCACTCGAATGACGTGCATTAGGGATAAACAATTGAAAGAATATGAGCGCCATATCGAATTTCTAAATAGCTGGAGTTTGTATTGTTGCAACGGCGCTGCATGAAAATCGTATTGTTGAAAAATGGCGACCGCTCTATCAACAGAACAGAAATGCAAGGTTGTCGAATGGTATTTCGAGAGAAAATCACCTGTAACCGTGCAAAGAAAGTTCCGGAAGGAGTATAAGTGTCGAGACGCACCAGGCAGGCAAGCAATCATGGATTTTATCAAGCAATTTCGTGCCACTGGATGTGTTAAAGGCAAGAAAAAAGGCGGAAGCGAAGCTCGTGTTCGAGCGGACGAAGTTGTTGTAAATGTTCGCACAAGGTTGGTCGATTCCCCTACCAAAAAATCTGTTCGCCGCCTATCCATTGAAGAAGGGCTGTCGTATACCACGACGTGGCGAATTTTGAGAAATGATTTACCCCTGTTCCCGTATAAGATCCATGTTTATCAGGAATTAACAGACACTGGAAGACAGAAGCGACAACAATTTGCGAGGGAGTTTGGAGCAGAAATGGAAGCCAATCAGGACATTGTGGACAACCTGTGGGTGTCAGATGAGGCCTTCTTCCATCTGTCAGGTGATGTTAATAAACACAACGTCCGTTTTTGGGGTTCCCAGCACCCTCATGAGATCCATAAGTCACCTCTTCATCCACGAAAGGTTATGGCTTGGTGCGCGATTTCCAAAAGAGGCATCATTGGTCCGTTCTTTTTTGAGGGCACCGTAACGTCACAGGCTTACCTTAACATGTTGGAAACCTTCTTCATCCCCGAGCTGCGAAGGAGGCGTATACCGCTTCGACATCAATGGTTTCAACAGGATGGGGCTAGGCCTCACACCACTAATGAAATGCTAGACTTTCTCAATCAGAAATTCGGAAATGGTGTCATTTCAAACAGGTTTCAGATCGATTCGGGGGTGGCTTTCTTTGGCCCCCTACGAGTCCTGACCTAAACCCATGTGATTTTTATCTCTGGGGGTTCCTTAAAGACAGTGTGTTCACTACAGCACCAAGAACCCTATAACCTTTGTGACTGCTGCACCCTTGTGAATGCAGAAATCCTGGATGGAGTTATGAACAACTTCACCATTCGGCTGCGAGCAGTTCACAAAGTTCGTGGTGGCCACATTGAGCATATCATCAAGACTTTTCCACGGGAATAAAAACTCCGAACTGCCCAAAATATCATACTGAAATGCTAAGTTTGTAAACATTAATGGGTCAATAATTCATAGTACTGAAATGGTCAGAAATTGACTGAATCACCCTGTAAAAGGGAAATGCCCATCACTGAGAAATCTCAAAATCTCGGGAAATAAGAAATCTTTACTTGCAGGTGATTTTATCTATTTCGACTTTAATGCGGACGAAGTCGCGGGCAACAGCTAGTAAAACCAATAAGAGCTCCATTCTTCCGCTACTTAATTATATAGATTATGAGCACTTGAGCAATCGTGCTTCGACAAAGCGATTTCACGTGCGCGCGCCAATGTCAGTAAGATGAACTGAAAGTAACAATGTATTCCTTCTTGACAAATAGATTTTTATATCTCATGCCGTTATCTTGGTACTCTTTACACTCACTGTTTTAGCACGAGAATTCGACATGAAATGGTCCACGAAAAATTCTGAAAAGTTAATACGGCCGAGCTAAGACTTTGATAGTCATATTTCTGAAAACAGAACTTGAAAAAGTTAATCCGTGTTCAAGTTATCGTGCAAACGGTGGACGGACGGACGGACGGATAAACGTACATACCAAGAGCGCATTCTTATAAGTAACTTTTATGCTAAAGCTCCTCCTAATAAAATTCTTTAAGTTTTGTAATACGTTATACATCCTCTAAACACCTGTTCTGAGTATATTTTTGTTACGAAATAACGCATCGACTTGTGTTACTCAGAGACAAATGAAAGAAAGAGACTGGCAGTGCCCTATTTATTTCGCTGAGCTCTATTGGTGCCACCGGAAGTGCAGCATTCGCCATGTTGCTATTGTCAAAAACGTATGGGGTCGTATATTCTCAATGTAAGTTCAGCTCTTTCTGTAGATAATTTCTAGAAGTATTAGTGAGCATAACCTGTTTTCGAATTTTTTTAAAAAACTTTATTGCATTACCTAACGATAAAGTATCCTTTAATGACTTCAAATAGCTGATTCAATGCCTAATGAATTTTTAAAAGACAAATATTTTAAAATTTTAAATTAAAAGAAACGGAAGAAATAATTATTGATTATACAGTTCAATAAAATAATCAATTTATTAATCCACATATTGTAAGAAGCAATTAACTAATATTATAACTACTTGTGAACTGAAGGATTGGATCTTTTTAAAAAACGATTTGACCAATATGTATGAGAATGTGGTCGAATTAGTTATGAGAGAGATTATAATTAGTACATCTCGTACAAATCAACAATAATTTGGATTATAATTAGTGAACTGTATATTTTATTTACTTTCAAATTAGAATTTATACAGGAGAATTTTCCTTGTTAATTGTATAATCTCTTCCTCCTTTTCCATTTAAACTATATTTTTAATATATGTTTAAGAATAACTTTATTTATCACGAAATAACTTTTTATTAGATGGACCGATTTTGATGATTATTTCTTTTGTTTACTAGAGCAAGTTTTTCTGGTGGTCCCCCAATAAATTCATCCAGATATCTTAGGTAGATATTAGAAAAAATAATTGTTTGCGATTGATTCGCTTCGGCCTCAGTGGCTCAGTGGTTGCGTGATCACCTGTGATGCCCGAGGACGCGGGTTCGACTCTAGATCACGCACTTCCTTCGAAAAGGAAGTAAAGCTGTTGGTCCCGTGTAGTCGTTTGCCGTCTGCACTTTTAAGAACTTTTGCGAGGCAAAATTTACGGCCCGTATAACGCTGTCCTGAAATGACCATAGCAGTTGAAAAAGGACGTTAATACTAGGGGCGATCAAAATGATTGATTTACATGCATTGCCTCGGGCGATCAGCTGTTTCTTGCCAGTCCCAATATGGCGGCGCGAAGGCACCACTAGAGGGGAGGTCACTGCTAGTCTCTTTCTTTCATTTGTCTCTGGTGTTACCAGTGTTGTTCTGTTATTTGCATATGATAAATTCGAAAAAACAGTGTGAAATTTGTTGATTCATCTCACAAAATGTGTTGACTAACAAAATTTATTTTATATAAAGTTCTAACTCTTCAATAATTTTTACACTGTTTGAAATAATACGGGTTTCAAAGACAAAGTACCAAATTTTTTGAAGTTGTTTTGATGGTGTGAACTCTATCCAGTACTTGTCTGTATCCTGTATATACGTAGGGGAAGTCGGGTGAATCTCGAATACCTAAGCATTCAAACCTTGCTGTTACTAAAGTATTCCAGATTTCCAAAAGTCATAAGGATATTTGAAAACTTCATCATATATTGTATAAGGTATAACAAAGTTTTTGCCTGAAATGTATTTCCTTTTGAGAAATCTTGTTTTTTAAACAAAATGCAAAATCGGCATTACCGCAGAGGCTTGGGGTAATAGCGAGCATGAAAATACACTAACGACCAATTTATTAGAGACACCACGCTAATAACGTGTTGCGCCTCCATTAGCGGCGAGAAGTGCCTGAATACATGCTGGCATGGAATCAACAAAGTGTTGAAACCGTTGCGGAAGAATAACAGCCCAGGCTGACATCATAGCGTCCCGAATTGGTGCAGGTTGGACGGTAGTGTGGGAAGGCGCGGGATGGTTCTCTCCACTTCATCCCATAAATGCTCGATCGGGTTGAGACGGGCGCCCGAGCTGGCCACTGAAGCAGGTGGAAGTCCACGTCATGTTCCTCGAACCAGTCCAAGACCATTCGAGCACGTTTACAGGGAGCATTATCTTGCTGGAACTGTCCGTCACCAACAGGAAACACCGGGCATGTTCAGGTAGTGTGTCGCATTCAGGGATGTGTTTACAGATATCAGAGGACCCAGTGTGTCCCAATAGAAGACACCCCAGACCAGCACTCCTCCTCCACCCCCCTGTACGGTTGTCTGCTGACAGGATGGGTCCATGGCCTCGTGCTGTCTGCGCCAGATGCGCAGTCTGCCGTCCGCACGATGAAGTATGAACCGCGATTCGTCGGACCAGGCGACCTTCTTCCACTCATCCAGTGTCTAGTGGTGGTGCCTGTGTGCCCTTAGCAGGCGCGCTTTCCTATTTTGCTTTCATATTTACCCGTACTGGCCCCTGTTGTTAAACACTACTCGGTTGAAGGTGCGCCGCACCATATGCTCTGAAATGGGTTGGGATGCTCCCTCATTGAACTGCGCTGCAATTTTGTTGGGCTGTTCTCGTCCTGTTGCTGTGGATGATACGTGCCAGTAGCCGTTGGCCTCGTTCATCCACGGCCCAATTTCGTCCGGAGTTGTGTTTGTTGGCGGTTGTCTTTTGGCATAACTGCCATTCAGAGGAATGCCCTTAAGAGTGTTGCACGGGCAAACCTGAGGAGGTTCGCGTTTTGAGAACTGCTCAACTGCGCCCGTTGAGCTCCAACGATCATGCCTCGTTAAAAGCCGGTCAAATCCTTGGGTTTACCCATATTCAGTCCACTTCTGCTGCTGACTACAATTTGTGATCCAATGCATCTTTTTTATACATCATTTCGGCCTGTTGCCTTGTTTGGGTGTCACTGAGAGGCCGATCCATTTTCCGTAAGAGGTGTCTCTAATAAATGGGTCGTTCAGTGTACATGTACAACATCTCTTAGATTCTCATGTTTGATTGCCAAGATACAATGAAAGCAAAATTAAATGAAAACACTTTAAAGATACAGGGATAATACAATTACTGTCTATTCTTTTAATCACTTATCATAGAAGCTGCACCAAAACCCTCATGGGTTTCTTTGTCCAAATCTGTGCATCCTTCATGGCAGAACTCTGATCACTTTGCACATTGAATCCAGTCCTCTTCAGGTGGATCAATGTATTTCTCCTGGCAATACAAGTAGAAGTAGTCTACTGTGTTATCCTGGTGGAGAGCTTGGGTTTTAGTTTTCTTCTGGGCTGGGTTAAAAGTAGGCCTACGGCTTATCTTATCTTATCTGGTACAGAGGGTAGATTATCGCAAGCGATAATCTGCGGCACCTACTCCTACGAGGGAGTTTTGCGCCATCCCATTAATAACGACTGCTACGAGATGACAGTAGCAGTCGGGACCGACGGCTTAACGTGCCCACCGAAGCACGGGGGGTTTCATGATGGAAAAGCTGCTGGGGATAAACGAACCAGAGGCTGTCACCAACTGCTGGAACACCAGCTATGGTCAATCGGCAAATGGGTCAGACCAAAGTCCCCCAACAGCCGCGCCCCAAATAGCTGTCCCGCCAGCGGTGGCCCTCAAGCCCAGGCCGTCACCCAACCAGCAGCTGGCCGCGCCTGAAGTTGCTGAACTCCATCGATTGGCATGCCAACCGACGAGACAACCAGGCCACGGCCACCCCCAGGCCTACGGCTACTCTTCATATTAAGCTTCCTTTTTGGAAATATCAAGCTCTGCCCATGCTTGGTGGATTCTTTCTTCTTTTGTTTGTTAAGAAGGATAGATTTCACTGGTGATGAAGATATGATTTGAGAGCGTTTTTTTCGTCCGACCTCGTTTTCTTTCTGTTGGGTTAGTTGACACAGGCTGAGGCAACGGTGATATATCATAAACGCTTACTGTACCTAGGCCTACACTAGGGCTTGGAGTTAATCCCGTCCTGCTTTCAGTAGTGTCAGTAGTGAGGCGTACAGTGCTTTCTGTCTGATTGTCATTGCGTCCTCCACCACTGTAGTCTTCGTTTGAACATGGTGTTGGAAAATCAAGGACAGCTTCTTCATCAATCTGTTCTGGGCTAGGGCTATGCATCGCTTGAATCGTAGGCATAGGCCTACCATGGGCTAGGTTTAACTGCTTGTCAGGAAGCACTGTATGGAGTTGTTCAAAATCATTATCTTGAAATAAGTCATCGTTAAATGGCCAAATACCGGATGTTCGAAATCCATTTTCCGTCTTTTCGATTGTTGCGATTTTTCTGTAGACTTCTCCAAATAGTTTGCTTACTTCAAATGGTGTTACTCGTTTGCCTGGATTCGTTCTCATGAATGTGTCACACTGTTTGTTGTAGGCGGACTTCAGGGGTGCAAATAAGGTGTGATTCAATGGCTGCAGTTTTTGTGATGCATGTGACATTAGTGACACCAAATTCACCCATGTTCTGTACAAAAACTCCAGACTTGCAATGAAATGTGACTTTCATGATTGTGTAAGATGAGGGTGACTTCTTTTTCCTTCGATGCACCAGTGAACTTCAAAAAATGCTTAATCCAATTAAGAAAGATCCAACCAGAGGGTGATGCACCACCAACTGATCCTGGAGGTGCTCCATTCAGCAAGTGTGGGTTCATCCTCACTCGTGGGAAGATTATAATCGGTGGAACAAATGATTCAGCTGCACTGAAACACGCCACTACTGTTACTATCTGACCTCTTTCTGCACTTGTAATTTTGCTGATTTGTTTTTGGCCTTCAGCTGCTACAACTTTGTCTAACTTGTGCACCGTCGAAAAACTAGTTTCATCAACATTGTAGATCAGATCAGAAGTGAACTGCATCTTGCCGTACAGAGTTTTTAGATTTTCATAAAACAATGCCACTTCCTTTTTATTAAATCCAATAGCTCGAGACAAAGCGGTGTCGAATACTTAGTCTGCTGTGTTCCTGACAAAAAACCTGCAAGCCAATCTCGTCCAGCAAGCTTCTTTGTTATGTTGAATGGATGCTTGATCTTGTTAGCTTCTGCAAGTTGGATAATCGGTGTAATTCCATAGAACATTTTTCCCATTTTCAGTGTATAGGAGCTCAACTCGAGTTCAAAACTTGGGTCCGAGCACTGGATATCTTCCACACTGAAATGGTTTCTTTTCGCCGCATCCAGACTTGAAAGTCTTAACATGTTCATACATGGTTGTTTTTGGAATCCCAAACTTCACAGCTACTGCTCCATATGTTAATCCTTTATTAACAACAGCGTTCACAGCTCTGTCCAAATACTCTTGCGATATTTTGCCTCGTACGCTGGTAACGTCTTGGCATATCTGCAACATAAAAAGAAATTTTTTATTCGTTAGGTTTGTACGAAATGGGTAATAACGAACGATCGTACGTGATTGCCCCACCTACGTCACTTATGATTTTACCGTCACTGAAAGAACAGGAATGTTTTGCCAACCATGCGGCTTGAACACGATAGCAATAGGTTCCCAAGCAACGTCAAAGTAATTCGAAAGCTATGAACGTTCTACTTCAACGAAATAGTATAAGAACATAAGTACTTACTGATTTTCGGGCGATTTCAGCACTAAAACGTCTGCATATCTACCGTCGCTTTCTTTCTTTATCCGCCATTACCATAGCCACCTGTTGATGTAGACTCGATGGCTCCATCTGTTAGTAATTTTTAGGAACTCGAATATTCGGGATTACCCTACGTTCCCCCGACTTCCCCTACATAGTGGATGCCATTTCTTACATCACATTCTGTAGAACGTGCACGCTGCCCTACCTGCTCTTCTACACATAACCTACGTTTCTTTGTGTTTTGCGGACCGATCATAACGGCCTGCACGCTTGGCGCCCTAATGGCCGACCGCAAGCGTCCAATAATGCTCGCCAACTCATCCGCAACCCTGCCGGTTCGTGTAAATTTCTAGTAAAATTGTTTTACAGTTTCGGATGCGGACCGTTCTTGACATTAAATCTGCACTGGAATGGCCCTTCTTATCGCTGTTGTACTCACCCAATCGGTGGTATTCCAATACAATATACATTCTAAACGAATACACCTTTTTACGCTTTTCTACAGTAAAACTAAAATAAATTTTCTGGCCCAAACAAAAATCTCCTGTAAGAACAATCTTATTACTGCCACTGTTTGCCTGCTATTGCATTTTAAAATCCGAACAGTCCTTTTTAGGACAATCTGTATAAGAATATCCTGCAGTCATAACAATTTTGGTCACTCTTTGCTGCAATGACTGCTGCAACATGACAAAAAATGCTGTCGACAAATGTTTACATTCCTCTGGCTAGTAACTCTCTCTTTAAACGATCCAGTAACTGAAGACGATTATTGGTGTTTAACGTTCCATATGCGGCTCTCCGGCTTCAGTCAGTTTTAATCCCAGGCTCTTGGTACGCTATGAGTAAATCACATCTTTGTTTGACGAACCGTATGATTGGAGCATTGTTCTTGCTTTACTTTTGGAAGATGGTTTACCAGCATCTCTTGGTATTAGAACGCATTTGAAGAGGGCGGTACGTACGTCGCATGTCAACACATGTTATGGGTTCCATTTTTGCTGCACAGAACGTGACCCACTCCATGATTCCACCACCAGAGTCCTTACTGGTTTTTCTCATTCTTCTTTGTTAATCGCATTTCTCTTTTGGTCGCCTCCAGACGCATACATAACTGTTAGATTGCTGGAGAGTGAAACGGCTTTCATCACTCAACAAGAGCTTTTTCGCCATCCATAATTAGTCCAACGGCGACGCTTCTTACAACATCCTAGATAATGAAGGACAGAACTGGCGCTTCCAAAGAAGCATATCTCATGCAGAACATGTTACACGGTGCGATCGGATGGCACATAAGCTACGGTTGATGAGCAGGCGTTTGGGTACACTGGAAAAGCAGCATCGATGTCCTGAAGTATGCTTTTGCGAGTGTTCCTTACCACCCACGAAAGAACACATTGGTTTCTCTTCGTCATGATTCTAGTTGGGTCGGAATGTTTTGCTGTCGCAATTACACCTTATTGTTCGTACTTTTGCACAACATCTTGCATAGTGGATCGAGGATGCCCAATAAAACATTGATTTCACAAAATGAATTTCCACTAATGGGGAACCTATAATAACCTTCTGTGAAAGTCGGACAACTTACGGCTTTTCAGTGTGCTGGCTGACGGAATTAATGTCGTATTAGGTTCTGTTAACTTTCTTTTACAGGGTGGAATCACTGAATTATGACCACCTACCTAATAACCCGAACAGCCTCCTTTTGCAGCCAAAACAGCAGCTAGGCGACGGGGCATGGACTCAATGAGTGCTTGGAAGGTGGAGACAGGAATCTGCGTCCATGCGAACAGCAGAGCATCACGTAGCTCATGAAGATTCTGGAGTGAAGGATCTGGCTGCTGGGATGAAGGATCTGGCTGGGGGAAGCCACTGAGTGGATGCCCCCTTACCGTGGGTCAGGGGTTTGGGTGCTTCAGGGATTCCGTGAGCTATGCTGGTTGTAGCACGGCTACTTTAGGGTCATCCTTACCAGAAAGGTCATGGTTGAGAAGTGAGACGAAGAGTATCCAAACAAACATATATCTCATGATGTCGACGAATGAGAGAATTCATACTGCATCGGGTGTGTCGCAGGTTAAAGTCACCCGCTTTCGGGAGTTAGGCAGAGGCTCTCGTTCGAAAAATAGTCGCCAGTCTCCCGGCTGTTATCTCGGAGCAATGCCTCCGAGAAGCCCCACCAGTGCATTCGCTATGCGCTTGGGGAAACGGTCGGGGGCAGCGCATGCCTTTACCCAGGAGGAGAAACTGGTAAAGCGACAACGGGATCGGGTGCTGTCAATTGGCACTTGGAACGTATTCTCCATGACAGGAAAGGAATCAGAGTTAGTGGAGGAAGCCAAACGGTATCGGCTGGATATCATAGGTATTAACTCTACGAAACGTCCGGGTTCTGGAACTGTGGACTTAGAAGGAGGGTGGAAGCTTTTCTTCTCTGGTGTCGACCCTAACATGAGTGCCCAGGCGGGAGTGGGGATACTCACAAGTCCCCGGCTGGCAGATTATGTTGCAGATTGGACCCCCTTAGGTGGAAGACTGTGTCTCCTGAGGCTTCAGATAGGGAAACTGTCTCTCTCTCTCTATTCAATCATGTCTTAAATTGCTGGAAGAAACGAATTATCCTCGCATTTGGTAAAACGCGTGTTGAGAACATGGGTTCGGTTCTGCGCGTGCACTAAACGTTAATGAGATGGTGTGCGTGCAGGATGCACGTGTTTGACGATTATTAAAAGGGCAGTTCGGTACCTAAATCAAGAGAATTTTTTTATTCCTAGGGAGCTTAGCATTTATTACGATAACTTGAAAACGAATTAACTTTTTCACAGTCTGTTTTCACCAATCCATTAAAATTGGAAAGAGTACGCAGAAGTACGAACGTGAGATAGCAGGAATAAGTACATGCTCTAATAGCACGTGCTTTAATGGTACCATTATGATACCCTCTTAAACATTTCCTATAACAAGATATGGCATGTAATATATCAAACAAATTGTCACAACATATGAACGAATATAAAAGAGTAACTAGTGATAGCAAGTATCGGTCTAATGGCACGTGTACGTGCAAGGATGTCTCATGAATGAATATAACGGTATATAGGGATGTCTAAATTGTTTAGTAGTACGTGTTTTAATGGTACCAAATGGTACCATTGGAACTTTCAATGCTAAGATATGGCATGTAATATATCAAACGACTCGTAATAACGTGCCATGAGTGAATATCACGTGTAAATAATGATCATAGTTATTCGTTTAGTAGCACGTGCCCTAATGGTGCCCTATGATACCATATGGTAACCTTGGAACTTTCAATGCTAAGATATGGCATGTAATATATCAAACGACTCGTAACAAAGTGCCATGAGTGACTATCACGAGAAAGTAATGATAATGGTTAACAGTTTAGTAGCACGTACACTAATGGTGCCCTATGGCATGATATGGTACCATTGGAACTTTCAATTCTAACACATGGCATGTAATATATCAAACGACTCGTAACAACATGTAATGAGTGAATATCATGAGAAAATAATGATAATTGTTATTGGTTTAGTAGCACGTACCCTAATGGTGCACTACGAAACCATATGGTACCATTGGAACTTTCAATGCTAAGATATGGCATGTAATATATCAAACGACTCGTAACAAGGTTCCATGAGTGAATATCACGAGAAAATAATGATAATGGTTATTGGTTTAGTAGCACGTGCCCTAATGGTGCCCTATGAAACCATATGGTACCATTGGAAATTTCAATGCTAAGATATGGCATGTAATAGATCAAACGACTCGTAATAACGTGCCATGAGTGAATATCACTTGTAAATAATGATAATAGTTATTGGTTTAGTAGCACGTGCCCTAATGGTGCCCTATGAAACCATATGGTACCATTGGAACTTTCAATGCTAAGATATGGCATGTAATATATCAAACGACTCGTAACAACGTGCCATGAGTAACTATCACGAGAAAATAATGATAATGGTTAACAGTTTAGTAGCACGTGCCCTAATGGTGCCCTATGGCATGATATGGTACCATTGGAACTTTCAATGCTAAGATATGGCATGTAATATATCAAACTACTCATAACAATGTGCCATGAGTGAATATCACGTGTAAATAATGATAATGGTTATTGGTTTACTAGCGCGTGCCCTAATGGTGCGCTATGATACCATATGGCACCATTGGAACTTTAAATGTTAACATATGGCATGTAATATATCAAACAACTCGTAACAACCTGCCATGAGGGAAAATAACGAGTAAATAATGATAGTGGCAATTGGTTTTGTAGCACGTGCCCTAATGGTACAATACAGAATTTATAGAACTTTTAATGCTAAGGTATGGCGTGTAATATATCAACCAACTCCTTACGCGTTATTAGATCTTTTGTTGTCCATAGCTTATTTGAATCAAGAGTATAGTACTCTTAGGCTTAATGGTATCTAAAACTCATTACTAATTAATTTAATAGTAGTTAATCGCGTGCATCAATAAGACTTTAGTAATTTAATATGAAAATCTAATAGATGCTTACACATAACGCTTCAGCAATTGAGGCTCACTTCGTTTAACATTATGTGGGAATTCTTACAAATTAAAGAACTTTTATTTTTTTAAGTGTATTAGGAATAACTTCACTCTCCATTTACCTTTCATTCTTCAAGCTTATTCTTTTAAATTCTCTCTATACGTTAGCCTATTTAAATAGTAATTTACAATTTAGTTTTCATATTTATTTATTTACTCTCAAGTGTTTTAAAATATTGGTTAATTCTATATATACATAACAAGAAAATGTGCTCCCTTTATCCGCTTTGGCGGTAAAATCATTCTTGTTCTAGATGAAGTTGATGCTGCTCTTAGCAGGAGAGGGATTGCAGATTCTGTCATCCTGATGGGCGACTTTAGTGCACACGTAGGGGCTGAAGACCAAACGTGGAAAGGCGTGATTGGGAGGAATGGTGACCCCGATTTAAATGCGAATGGGAGGTGCTTGTTGGATCTCTGTTGCAACAATGGACCTTGTTGACAAACACCTTCTTCCAGCACAGGGATGTCCATAAGTATACCTGGTACAGGGGTGCAATGGACCAGAAATCACTGATTGATTTTGTAATTGTTTCAGCCGACTTATTCCGATCAGTGTTGGATACTCGTGTGAGAAGAGGGGCAGAACTATCAATTGATCACCACCTTGTTGTCTGCACTTTGCGGTTCTCTGAATCCATGCCAACCAAGCGAAATACTAGGTTCAGACAAACTTGGCGCTTCAAATGGGAGGCATTGGAGGATAGAGCTGTGAGGAAGACCTTTGCAGATAACATATCTTCAAGTTTCATAGAACTACCCAGTGATCGTGGTACTGTTGAAGAGGAGTGGCAGTTGTTTAAAACTGCTGTGATTACTTCGGCTGCATTGTGCTGTGCTCGTAAGCGGCTGAGTGTGGCGCAGGGCGGTGAGAAAAGGACTGCGTGGTGGAACGGTGAAGTCCAAGAAGCTCTCAAGGCAAAGAAGGAAGCCTATTTGCTATGGCTTGCAAATAAGTCAACTTCGAGTCGAGTGCGGTACACTGAGGCGCGAAAAGCAGCAGCAAAGACAGTATCAACAGCTAAAGTCAAGACCTGGGAGAAGTTCGGGGAGAAATTGGAGGCAGACTATGGTTCGGCAAACAGGGTGTTCTGGCAGACCGTGCGCCGCCTCCGTCGAAAGAAGTCTCGTTCATCACAAACTATTAAGGGTTCAGATGGGAGGCTTCTGAAAACGGAGGAGAGCGTATTGCATAGGTGGAAGGCATACTTTGCATCTCTTCTTAATCCGGTGACAACAACAACTGAGCCATGCGAGGTGCACCTTGGAGCGGAGAACAGTCACGGTTGTATCACTGAAACAGAAGTCAGATGGGCAATTAAGTCCCTGAAGACTGGCAAAGTTGCAGGTGAAGATGAAATCCGGTCCGAGATGTTAAAGGCCTTAAATCAGGATGGTATCCTGTGGCTGACTCGTGTGTGTCAGGTTACTTGGATATCTGGACAGGCTCCTAGGCAATGGCAGACAGGAATTGTGATCCCTATCTTCAAAAAGGGAGATCAGAGAGATTGCAACAATTATCGAGGCATCTCTTTGTTCAACATTCCTGGGAAAGTGTACGCTAAGTGTCTGGAGAAGAGAAGTCGGGAAATAGTCGACTCCAAACTGCCAAACTGTCGGGGGAGCAGTGTGGTTTCCGACCTGGCCGAAGCACGACGGATCACATCTTTGCTCTAAGGCAATATCTTTGAGAAATCCTGGGAGTATGCAAAAGAGGTCTACGCTTGCTTTGTGGACCTCGAAAAAGCATATGACAGGGTTCATCGGGAGAAGCTCTGGCAAGTGTTGCAAGAGTATGGAGTGGATGGGCAATTACTGGTTGCTATCATGTCTCTGTACGAAAGCTCTGAGATGTGTGTCCGGATAAATGGCATTAAGTCAAGACCGTTCATCGTGGGTGTTGGACTCCGCCAAGGATGCGTACTGTCGCCTCTCTTGTTCATTATCTTTATGGACTGGATAGACAGGGGCAGCCGAGGCGATGAGCGTGTTTGTGTGGATGACTGCCTGGTGGAGAGGTTGCTCTTTGCTGACGACCTTGTCCTCCTTGGGTCTTCTCGCACGAACCTTCAGCATGCACTAGACCGATTTGCAGCCAAATGTGAAGAAGCTGGGATGAAGATCAGTGTGGCTAAAACCGAGGTTCTGGTCCTTTCAAGACAACCTGCTCAGTGCGCTCTCCATGTTAGGGGAGCCTCATTGAGACAGGTAAAAAAAATTCAAGTATCTCGGGATTGCATTCACGAGTGATGGACGGCAGGAGAAAGAATTGGATGCTCGGATCGGTGCAGCAAGCTGTGTCAGACGTGAACTGTGGCGATCCGTGGTAACGAAACGCGAGCTGGGTCACAAAGCCAAGCTTTCCGTCTTCAAATCTATCTTTGTCCCCATTCTCACCTGTGGTCATGAGGCTTGGGTAATGACCGAAAGAGTGGATCGCGGGTACAAGCGGCCGAAATGAGATTTCTGAGAGGTGTGGCAGGTAGAGAGTGTACAGCAGCACAATAAGGGAGTCTTTAGGTGTTGAGCCGCTACTTCTCCGCATTGAGAGATCTCAGTTGCGCTGGTATGGCCATGTGATACGGATGCCGCAAACTAGTCTTCCTAGGCAGTTGTTATTTTCCAAGCCGGTGGGTAAGAGACCAAGGGGTCGGCCTAGAACCAGGTGGCTAGACTATATGGAGAATCTGGGTTCGAGTCGCTTGGATATTACCAGGTAGGACATGCGCCTGATGGCGGAAGATCGCGATCGCTGGAGATCCTCCATAGGGCTGCTGCCCCCGCGACCCTAACGGATAAGCGGGTTTGAAAAGTAAGTAAGTAAGGATCTGGCTGCCTGACGTGTCGATCCAGATGGTACCACATATTCTCGCAAGGATTAAAATCTGGGGTGTTTGGAGGTCAGGGTAGTAAGTGGAACGCATCCTCATGCTCCGCCATGCACGGCAAATTTTGGTACCCGATAATCATACCTTTTTCAAGGTCTGTTAGGTCGCGTACGACTAGTGCTATACGAACTTTTCCTTTGAAACCACCTTTATATTCTTTTAACAGGCAGGTTGATCTGACCCCCCCCCTCCTCCTGTGAATGGGCACAATAAACCTACGTGACGGTCCTAATTCAGTGACTCGACCCTGTACATCAAAAGTGAAGGAGTCCATCATGGGTGTCCAGATACTTTTATCAGGACTGTGTGAACGTAGCACTCAAAAATTTTCATATTCTAATATATGCAGCATATTCTTTTGAAATCGTTTTTCGATAATCATTATGTTATCAAAAACCAACAATAAACCACTAACATGTAAGAACTAACATTTTAATGTTATAAAAATTCCTTGTCACTTAGATATACTATAATATTAGCTGAGATGCTCGTCTTCGCCGAGCTTTTCAAGGCAAATCAAAGGCGGGGTATCAGTATATACTCGATACACCCTAGATATACTCGTGCGCTTCAAAAAATGGAATATTCAGCTGGGTAGTGATCCGTTTTGCAAAATAGTCTCATGTTAAGTGTGATTAAATTGATCAAATAAAACAAAAATTCTATTTCTAAACGTTTAATGGATAAAATTTTAATTCCAAAATAATGGAATATTATTACAAATAATAAAAAAAGAACGTAACAAAGAGCAAAACTAACAAACTAACACTAATACTTGGTAGGGGCACCATTGGCATTAATGACAGCGCAAATTCGTTTTGGAAAAGAATTCGACATCAGTGTTCGACCAAACCTTCTGTTTCAGTTCTTGAATTGTGAGTGGTTATCGTTTGCTAGTTTGCGTTTTATGACTTTCCATGAAAGTCCTTCTATGGAGTCCAGGTCTGGGGAGTTAGGAGGTCAGGGCTTTGTGTGAATATTGTGTTCCTGTAGCCAGATCTTAGTTGAGCACGATATGTAAGCTAGGGGATCTTGGTGAAAGAAAAAATCTGTCTCCATATAAATTTTCGGATGATGAGACAAGAACGCATCCAGTATTTCCTGTAAGCCAATGAATTAGTCATTCCTCTGACGATTACAAGCTCTCCCGTACCCATGGAGCTCATGCAGCACCACACCATGATGCTGGATAGAAACTTGATATTTTTGTTCATGGTGCGGGGATAGTGTGCGTCTTCTTTAGTTCGCCATATCTGATTCCTTGGTTACCGACCGTAGACAGAATCGGGATTCATCGCTGAAGATGACATTGCTGAAGTCCTCAGGAGTCCAATTGGCATGATTTTTTTACCACTTGAGTCGTGCTTTACATTGAACATAACATAAGTGTCTTGTTTGGCACACAGCTGTTCATTCCAAGTTCAGATAAGTTCAGAGTGTTGTACTTGGAATACATCAGTTCCATCCTTACGCCACAATGTGTTAATAACTTTTGATGATTTGAATGGATTATTAGGTAAAATTTTGCGCACCCATCTCTCTTCAAGTGTCGTCGTTGCACGTTTGTGTCCACGTTTGTCCCGACTTATTTAAAATCCATAGCTGGAATTTGCTTTTTCAAAACTTAGGAAACATCACTTTATGCGCAATGTACAGTTTCAGCAATATCACTTCGTTTGCGACCTGATTTGTGCAATTGGAGTATCAGATTACGCTGGATTAATGACACATCCTTTTTTGGGTGACATTTTTCAATAATCATCATCTTTCTTTCTCTAAAGTCTGAAGTGGTACACGAGACGGAACTGACAACAATTGTTCACTCTGCTTTGTTAACATGCCTTGCCAACAATGTATTACTTTTTCGTTATCAGGCCTTCTGTCTAGGAGCTGACAACAATTGTTCACTCCTCGCGTGCCACTGCGGAAGCGAAGCTGGCAACAATTGTTCACTCTGCTTTGTTTACATGCCTCGGGTAAACAAAGCAGTCTTTTTGATTTCAGTTTAGATCGTGTTCCAAGCAAGGGAATGTATTCTCCAATGATCCTAATACGGAGGGTTGTTTACAATCTATGGTAATGATTTGCATGGCGCGTGACGTCTCAACCAATCAGCGTAGGTATGCAAATTTATGTAAAAGTACAGGTGAGTACTTAAACATTAGTGTGGCAGGCGGCGGGTTAGTTTGCTCGGAGAAATGCCGCCGACAGTATTACAGTTTTGGGAAGGGTACATGACAGCCCTTTCCGACGCGAAATTCAGTTATTCCGCAATAATTACGGCATGTAGGAAAAGAGGTTTCACCATTTCGAAGAAAGGAGTTCATAACGTGTTGGCTGGTGTTGGTTTGGCCCGTACAGGACAGATTTTCGGGACTGCAAAGCAAGCAAATCCAAGGACACCTACAAGTCGCACAAAGGCTGTCATTCGGAAAGTCAAGAAAATGGTGACGGGGAATAATCCAGCGACCCAAAGGACCATTGCTGCTAAGGTAGGAACATCTCTTCGTACCGTAAACAAGATTATCCATAAAGATTTGGGACTGCAAAAGAGACATAAGAGCAAGGTTCACAAGCTCTTGCCAAGGCACATTTCAGAACGTAAGACCAATTGCAGAAAACTGTATGAATGTCATCTCGCTGGGGATAAATGGAAGTATGTGGCCAAATTAGACGAAGCATATGTTTATCTGTCGGACTGCAATAAACCAAGGGCGATTTTTTATCGCCCACTGGGAGCCAAATCGTTTCCAAATAGGTACAGAGAATGTCGTGAAAGTTTTTCGAAGGGATTCATGATCGTCGCGGGTTATTCTTATAAAGGCAAGCTACAGATACGGAGAGTGGCTCAAAATGTAAAGGTGAATTCTGCGTACTATCAGGAACACGTTCTGACACCAATTTATACAGAGGAACTACCTGCTCTTTACGGAAACGACGTTGACAAGGTCCGTCTCCATCAAGACAAAGCGTCCAGCCATACGTCCAAATCGACACAGAAGTTTCTGACACGAATGGAACAGCAAACAGGAATCCAGGCTATACCGTTTACCGAGATACCAGTGAAGTCTCCAGACGCGTCGTCCATGGATTTTTGCGCGTTTGGACTATTAAAACGAGCCTTGGGAAGCCGACATCCTCGTTCATTGGATGGACTATGGAAATGTTGTCAGCAGGAGTGGCAACGTATCAGTCTTACCGTTCTTCGCAGTAGTCTACTGCAATGGAAACTGCGCTGCAGAGCGATAGTAGTATCCCATGGCCATCAAATAGAGCATGATCGTTGGTGGAGAAAGGGGATTTCGGGGAAATAAGACCGAATTCGTATCGTTACCATAGATTGTAAACAACCCTCCGTAGTTATATTGATAACTCTGTATTCTGTGAAATTTTGTAAAATAATTAGCATGTACCTATTTGTAAATTAACACTGATGTACATATCTAAGGTAAGTGGAATGGTGCTCAAATGTAAAAATATACTAAACAACATTTTTGCTCTGAGTAAGAATAAAGTAAGCCTAATCTAATGGTCATATCATCAATGCCTTTGTAGTTATACCAATTCCTTTTTGTTATCACTCGACAGAAGTGGATATACCGGTGCATGAATTTGTGTTGCCTTCGCACTTTCAATGTATACGGTTCTGATCCTCAAAACAGAAATTTCACAGGAACATCAGAAATATCAACCCTTTCGCACGTGCGTACAAGATGATGAAGGATGTCAGCAAAAGTTTAAATGTCGTTAATACAGAGCGATCACAGAAGAAATAATTTGACAACTGTCAATGCGGTAGCAGCAGTGTTTGAAGCCGACGATGGAGAAGCAACCACCATTTAAGCGAGATCTATGCACGGGGAACAACTTACAACACATGTCGATTTTGAGTCCGAACTGTGATCCAATGACCTGCCCGTTGCTGTGGCTTCTGGAGAAGAAGGCTGGAAGATAAAATTCAGGAGCATTGAAGGGACGACACTCAGCATGTTAGCCTTCTATTCCTACAAACTGTACGAAAGGCCAGGACTGTTTAATCCGGTGTTGCAGATGGAAAAACTCACTCAGCAGTATACAGTATTGTGGAGTTGAAGGAGGCCGGCTAAAATCAGAAGACTTTGAGAGTGGAGGCTTACCATTTGGCTTAATGGATTATTCAAAATCAGGCTGTTCAAAACTTTAATTTGAAAGCAGGAAAGGCCTTTGTTCTACCTACGTCATTTACCGGGAGCAAATGTGCATTGCAGCAAAACTACCAGGACCTCTTCATCACATTTACATGCAATCTAAATTGGACTGAAATAACAAAACAGCTGGCTCCGTACGAAACTTCGGTGCATAGACCCGACACCGTCGCGACAGTCTTTGGTTAAGATTGAGGGCATTTATCGACGACCTGACTAAAAACTCGGTGAAAATAAGTAAAGAATGATCTAAAGAGGATTTTTTCCCACGCCAAACCTCAGATGTTTAAATAATTGAGGAAAATAGGAAAGAAAATTCCACAGCCATTGGCGCGATTGGTTGGCGCTTCTGCACGCTGAGTAGAAGGTTCCTGGTTCGAACCCAGGTGTGGAATTTTCTTTCATATTTTCATCAATTATACAAACTCGGTGCTGGCGAAGGTGGTGACATGGATGAACCTCAGTGAGTTCCAGAAAAGAGGTAATGAATTAGTTAAGACAAACCAATATAAAATAGAATGCTTCTCAAAGGCAATTATTTGAATGCATCCATTTCTTCCTAGAATACCTATAATCCTCAAAACATAAATTTCACTGGCTGTAAGCCTGCTTGCCTTGCCTCTAGTAGTGAATTAAAATTCTTTAGCAGCCGAGGAAGTATGTGAATTATAGTATAAAGTAACAAAAAATATTCTAGCTTGGAAAACCAAATGGGATATCCCATTCCAGAATATGTAAATCGGAATATTCCATTATTTTGACGCGGTGCAGTCAATATTCCATTATTTTGAAGTGATGAAAACTCTCCTAACTTTGTTCATTTTTGAAGAATTGTTTTACTTTTTATAGAGATTTAAACTGTATCCAGTATACATTTAGAAATAAAATTTCTGTTTCATTTGACCAATTTATTCACACTTAACATGAGACTATTTTACAACACGGTCACTACCCAGCTGAATATTCCATTTTTTTTAAAGCGCACGAGTATACCAATGCTATTTTAGGTTTGACTCTGGGGCTTGTTAATTGTCATAAGCTGAGCAAACGTGAAATAGTCGACATTCGAACTCCACAAAATAATCAGTCGCCTGCAACGGTATTCTTAGTATTAAAACGAATTGTACTGAGTTATCCCTGCTGAATATTGTAGCTTGTAATGAACCTGATTATTTGGAATTGGCTGTTGTATTGCTTAATACTCCAAACGTTCAACCTAACGACCGTCGACCTTACAATTTACCGACAATTTCGGACCGTGGTGTGGTTTTACATGACATTGGGATCAATGCACATCGGTTTATTATTTTGCGCCAAGGCACAGATGGTAGGGTTTGTCGGATTTTTAGAAAATCACCCATGGTTTGATTGCCCTATGTGCTTATGTTTCCGTACGGAATGTAAGAATATCATATTTCTGTGCAGTCGAAGAACAATTAAAGACTATAAGCCCTATTGGGTCCAAGTGCCAAATTTTTTTATTTCGGATATTCAAGAAAATACATTTAATTTTTGGTTTTATTGAAAATATTGAAGTTAAGTAACATTATACAATGATGTTATCATTCCTATAGGCAGATAGATCCTTTAGCTATTTATTACGCATGGAAAGTAGACCCTTTTTCGAAAAAATCTTCATTTACGAATTTTTGGCACTTAGACCCAATAGAACTTAGTCTTCAATTCTCATACCAAACGTGTTACCATACGCCGGATTTATGCTTACCATCTTCAAATTCGTCATGTACATGTTTAAGCTTGGCGAAAATGGGCATATACGAGGGTAGCCCAGAAAGTAATGCACCACAATTTTTTTCTTCAACAATTGTATATTGAACATAATGAAACTTAAATACACGAAAGAATGATATATCTCTTCTACACTCCCTATATTTCCACGTAATCACCATCCCGTTCTATGGCCTTCCTCCAGCGAGACACAAAGGCGTGTATGCCCTGTCGGTACCAGTCCTTTTTCTGTTCACGCAGCCATGTCTTCACTGTGTGAATCACCTCTTCGTCATGCTCAAAATATCTTCCAAGAATGGCCCAAACAAGTGAAAGTCTGAGGAGCGCTAGGTCAGGGCTGTAGGGTGGATGGGGTAACACTGTTCAACCCTGTTTTGTAATGTGTTCCGACGTTCTAAAACTGGTGTGAGATTGAGCGTTATCGTGTTGAAGCAAACAATCAGCTGGGTGGTTATGGCGTCCAAGTCGCTGGAAGCGCTTCTTGAGTTTGGTTAATGTGTTCACAAATGCCTCAGAATTAATGGTGCTGCCTCTCGGCATCACATCAATGAGTATGACACCATCACATTCCCAAAACACAGTGATCATGACCTTACCATCAGAAGCAGTTGCTTTGAATTTTTTCTTCAGTGGAGAGTGCGGATGACGCCATTCCATCGATTGTCGTCTTGTTTCGAGCTCAAATTGGTGCACCAAAGTTTCATCAACTGTGACAATCCGGAAAAAGAAGGCTTCCCCCTCAGCTTCAAAACGTTGCAGCAATTCAGGAGAAATGTTTTTTTTCAAAGCTTTGTGTTCCTCCGTAAGACAGCGCGGAACCCATCGTGAGCACGTTTTTGTTTAATCAAGAGCACGGATGATTTCACCCACTCTTCCTTTGCTGGTTGACAGCTCCAGCGCCAACTGCCGAGTCGTTCTGCGTCGGTCCTGACGGATGAGCGCATCAATACGCTGCATCTTGTCATGTGTGACAGCCGAGGGCGGCCGCCCCAACCGTGGCAAATCTAGGAGGTCCGCCGAACCGCTTTTTGACGGCCTCACCCTCTGTGCCCAGCGACTAACCGTACTTCTGTCGACTGCTGATGCTCCATAAACTGCACATAAACGTACATACCGTTTCTTGCTCGGCATTGAAAAATTCAATGGCGACACGCTGCTTGTAACGTACATACATCACTTACAAACGCCATGTTGTTCCATTGCTGCACGTACGCTATCTGTCGGAAGGAACGGAAACGTTGTGAGCGCACTCAGAAAACTTCAAAGAATGCATATCTCAAGTTTCGCATTCGTACCATTGTTGGGGACGGAGAAAAAAATTGTGGTGCATTGCTTTCTGGCTACTCTAGTATAATAAAAATCCTACCTTCCTGTCTTCGCCGAACTTGTCAAGTATATTTCGTAAACGTTTCTGTTTAAAAAGTGTTTTCCGAAGGATTCGAACCCACAATATCAAGGTTGTCGAACACGCCATGTAACCAACGCGCCAAAGTAGCATTGCAAAAATGTAAATAATTTTTTTAATTATGAAATAACGCTAGTAATTAATTTTTTTATTATGGCCTATTGTTGCACAAACTTTGCCTTGCATTGTTGGAGTTGAGATATACATTGTTGGTTCGCGCATATTGTTGTCCGATGAAAACTCTTTAAAAGCGTTACGGATTTTTTGCTTAAGGCCGTTTCACATTACCACCTTTGCGGACGGCATTTTCGCAGTCGGATGTAGCTTTCACATTACATGAGAAACGACCGACTGTCGGTTGCCTGGTTCATTAGATATTTTTCGCATCGGACCGATTCCACCATATGCGAGAGCCAATCAAAAATGACGGTATGCTTTTAAAGATGTTAATATTCTTTGCCTGCGTAGCAGAATGCACCGCCTTGCAAACAATAAACGTTTCTTTCTTAAAATTAATGATGATGATCGATATCATGCACTTCCTTCGGATGGGAATCCGCGTAATCGATTGCCGGCTGTACGTTAAAGAACTCTTGCGAGGCAAAATTTACGGCCCCTATAACGCCGTCCTGAAATGACCATAGCAGTTGAAAAGGACGTTAATACCAAAAAAAACCAAAAAACAACCGTATCAGTAACATTGCATAATCTGGGCAACGGGAAATTATCGACGTTCGAACTACGCAAAATGATCAGTCGCCTATAACGGTATTCTTGGTATTAAAACAAATTGTCCTGTGTTATCCCTGCTGAGTATAGTAGCTTGCAACGAATCGGAATTTGCTGTTGTATTGCTTAATACCACAAACATTCAACTATTGACCGTCGACCCTACAATTTACTGATAATTTTGGTCTTTGCTGTGGTTTTTACCTAGCAGCGGAGCCAGAGCACATCGTGATATTATTTTGCGCCAGCGCACAGATTGTAGGGTTCGTCGGAATTTAGAAAATCACCCATGGTACGATCCTCTCCTTATGTTTCCGTACGGAACGCAAGGGTGGCATATTTCTCCGCAGTCGTAAAACAATGCTCATAGCAAACGTGTTACGACACGCCAGTTTTATGCTTGCCATCTTCAAATTCCTCATGTACATGTTTAAGCTCGGCGAAGATGGGCATATATAAAAAAAATCTTACCTTTCCGTCTTCGCAGAGCTTGTCAAGGCACAACGAAGACGGGAAACAAAACTGTTTCTTTTTAAAAAGTGTATTCCGAAGGATTCGAACCCACAAAATCAAGTTTGCAGAACACGCCATGTAACCAGCGCGTCTTGTTGTAGCTTTGAAAAAATTTAATTTTTTTTATTAACATATTTTTGGATTGTTGGATGAGATATACCAAACATGAAATATACATTGTTGGTCCGATAAAAACTCTTTAACAATAAGCGTTACGGATTCTTTGCATAGTATAGTGGGATGATATTAAATTAGTAACCATAGTTTAACATAGTTAATTTATTTCTGAAGAATCAAACAATGCATCTAATTGACCATCAACATTGTTAGAATTAGTATTTCGTACCTACAGGTATTGGACATTGAAACTGAAACACCTTCGTAAATAGCACTGGATACCCCCAGAGCTGAATAGAACCTTCTGCTAGGTAATTAATCGTATGCATATCAATGAATCACGTGTCAGAGGTCTTGGTAGTCACTCCAGTAGAAAAGTTCGATAGTAAGCTTGAAATTGTCTGTGCAGTGCGCTATAATGGGAGACATATCCGACTTCAAAAGAGGGCAGATTGTTGGGGCGCGTCTAGCAGGTGCATCTGTGTCCAAAACTGCCACACTTTGTGATGTCTCACGTGCTACAGTATCCAGGGTGATGTGTGCATATGAAAAGGAAGGACGAACCACGTCCAGTAGGAGCAACTGCATGGGAAAACGGAAGTTGTCGGAAAGAGCCGTCAGGACATTGACCAGGATTGTTGCACGAAAGCGGAAAACCACCGCAGCAGAAATCACCGCAGAAATGAATACACACCTCCAGGAACCATGTGTGCACGAAGACAATCCGTCGTTACCTGCATAAATCCAACATCCATGGCAGGGTTGCTATACCGAAGCCTTTCATCGGTAGTACAAATGCCTCCAAGCGGGTTCAGTGGTGCCGGACGCATAAAACCTGGACGTTGGATGACCTCAAACGCGTCATATTCTCGGACGAGTCCAGCTACACTGTCTTCCAAACAACAGGGAGGGTATTCGTCTGGAGGAGCCCCTCTGATGCCTACAACCCAGACTGCTTGGCACCCACAGTCAAACACGGAGGTGGATCAGTAATGGGTGGATCAGTAATGGTTTGGGGTGCAAATTGTGCAGGACCTCTACCGATCCTTCCCAAGACGTGTTACTGCTGTGCTGGCTGCCCACGGTGCCCCAACACCTTATTAAATAAAGATTTTGGATTTCTACCAAGTGTTTCAGTTTCAATGTCCAATACCTGTATACCCTGTCCAACGAAAGAAAAACTGGGCGTGTCCAGTTAAATTTCCAATTTCAATTGTTAACGGTTGTTAATTTTACTTAGCAACAATGTTAACAATTGAAATCGGAAATTTAATTAGACACGCCCAGTTTTTCTTTCGTTGAACAGAGTATAACTGACCTTTGCTTTTATTAAAGTACCACATGGCGCTTGGAAAGAACTGTATTTGTAAAGATCTGGCATTCTTTCTTCAATTCTTTAAAACGTTGGTTCTTGTTTGAGTGATTGTGCTGACCCACATGTTTGGTCAACTCTTTCCAGAGATATACGATGGGGTTTAAGGCTGGTGACTGAATTGGCCACTGAAGAACCCGCACACGGTGAGAAGAGACCACTTTTTTACAAGACGTGTAGTTTGCTTAGGGTCGTTGTCCTGTTCAAACTGCCAGCGATGGTCCATACTCTGACGAACGAAAGGGTGAATAACATCATCTAATATCCGCTTATATTCAGGGTGTCCGTAAAGTCTCTCCGCAGTGAAAAATGACGATCCCCATAGAAACAAGTGCAAACGAGCGGACGTGTGCCTGCGCATGGACGGAAGGAGCTTTCAACATCTCCTGTAAACTTGTGCGTACCCTCACCACTTATAGCTGCCGCCACGTAAGTTGAACGATCTTTTTGACATGCGGAGTAACTCATCTCATCAATATGCTCTGGATTTTACCCATCATGCACTTTTCTACTAGAGTAATGGTGGAGATATTGTTGAAACGTGGAAAGTCTATTAAAAGTCATAATATAAAACAAATTGCATTCGAGTCGACTATTCTGCGTCATTTTTTAATTTATTAATTTATTAATTTCATTTATCTATTTAAAAGAAAAATACGAAAATAGAAACTAAATATAAATACTAAAACAATGTTTCGAAAACGAAAGCGGATGTTTCATGGAATAGCTAAGCGATTTACTTTCCGTTAACGTCTATTGGTTGGCGTTAGAAATGACGTTATCCTGTCGTTCAACTTACGTGCCGGCAGCTATAATATAGTTCATTCTTAACGTAATAAAGTGCTATATTTCCCGTTTATCGGATTATTGCTTTTGTTTTTCACTGCGGAGAGACTTTATGGACACCCTGTACTTGGGTATCCATTATTCCATTAATCAGATTTACGGTTCTACACCAAATGCCGAAAAACTTCTTGGAATGTTTATACGATTTTATTTTTAATTGTATGTAACTTTTGTAATTTTTATGGAATCGTTCGTTTGTCCTCCCCGTTTCTTGCTTCTAAAATGTTTAATGTATATTTGTCATGTGATCGGGCGCAATGACCTAAGCAGTTGATGCGCACTAGAATTCCCATCAACCAATCAACCATTCTTTTTATACATTACGATAGCCACTCAGTGTATATCGTAAATCTGATATGCTCAAAATTAAATATTAACTCATTCAAATAAAACACTGGCGGGTTTGGCATCGAATTAAATATCCATCCTTGCTTTTTTGTTAATACGAAAAATTTAAGGATCAAATTAACAAAAATAGGTAATATTATGAATAATGAACATAATTAGTTTATTTTTCCCAAAAATAAAGTATTTATTTCAATGCACAAATACAACATTTTAAAAAACAACTTTTTAACGTATCATAGGAATATACAATTATATAACTTTGCTTCTTAATATCATTTCAAAATATCTAACATTGTTTTAAAATTTCTTTCAAACAGGATAGATATAAACAATTTATATACTCTAAACAAACATCAAGGAAAATGAAAAATATTACAAAAAAACCAAAACAATTATGTTCTTACAATTGTAACAAAATCATTCGGTTTTCTCTAATGTTCTTAGTGTTTCAGTCATGTTTTTCATTTCAAATATATATCGGAGAATTATCTCCATTATAACGCTAATGGATTTTTGCATCCGTTAACGTTATATATGAAAACATTACATTGAAAACGTAGACACCTATGGTTGGCTCTTCTTGATAGTGGTTCATATATTCATTGTAGATTTCATTGAATGGATTTATTTAAAGTTATAAAAACATAAGATAATACTTTAAGGCTCATTAATGGAAAAAGTACATAAGTTTGTTTTAAATGATGTTTTCATATTTTTTTTATGTAAAGACTGAAGCAATATACATATAAGACTTATATTTATTCATTTAAACCAATTTTAGAGAAAATTTAGATCATAGTAAACGGGAGCTGATTCATTAAAAGCAAACTTAATCTAGTTAGAATTTTAATATCAATTCATAAAGGCGTATTTGGAACTTGAAATTGGGTTAATTTGTGACTGTTTGTTTTGAATTTTTATGTTTATTTAATGGTTTTCAAACATAAAACGATTTTTAAATAAGTGAGATTTACGTATATGAAGAACAGCTAGATTCCTATAAACTATGTAGGAGATAAAAGAGCTCGAAATTTTCTTGGTCATCTTTAATAGAAAACAGACAATATATGTCTTTTAAGTGTAACTTTGTGATGTTTAATAGAAAGTAAGCGACATTCACGCTTAAGTTAAACATTTCTTTATAAATAATTTCGAAAGCTTTGTTCTTTAATTAAACTTTAGGAAAAAACAACAACGGAGTTTTTTTTAAAAAATACAAAAATATTTTCTTAGATATTATACGGATTATTATATAGATTAAAATACATGTAAATGAGTTGAATGGAAGAAGCTTTGCGCAGAGTGTGGTATTGTTTGAAATCCTTAATCTCACACTGGGAGTTACGTCGATTATTATTTATTTATTAAAAAATAGTGTAAGCCAATTCTATTATATAGAATTAACCAAATACCTGATGGCCTTCAAATTTTAGTGACATAAAATGCATAACATTTAATACTTCAGTTAGGCAGTATTGAATCGCATACTTATTGTCGCATTAAAAAAAATTGGACGTAAAATTAGACTGGCTCGGTCTTTTCCTTTTAGGCGTAGCCTTTTGATTTTACGATGTTTTATATTTTTCTCTATCCTCGACGTTTTCCTTATCTAATGTTCTTCAAGTTATTTTTAAGCCATATGAATACGGTAAATTAGCGTGCCAGTTCTATTTTTATGAACAGATTGCTGATGAAATATGAAGTAAACTAATTATTCTCATTTAAAACTTATGTGCTGAAAGTAATAATACATAGGTATATATATATTTTTAAGTTAAGTAATCTCATTTACTTTCAAAAATAAAAGCTATGATGAAATGTTCAAATTTAATGCAGTTGTATTATATACTCGTTTATGATTGCATATTGAAAAGTAATTCAATTCATCAAATTTTTTTTCCTGAAAGTGGGAACAAAAATATGAATATATTTTGTTTTAAATGTGTGAAGCTGTTAAAACAAACATTATTATATTCTGATAACTAAATATTTCAACAAATAGATGAGAGCAACTTTAACATTTACAATGCTAAGAACTCTAGTATTTTTCAAGCGATATTTTAGTCAAAATATTAAAATATCATTATTTTAATATATAAACACTAGAATTATTTATAAAATAATTCATAAAAAACTAAAACAATGTTATATAGAATATAAAATTTGTAAAGAACAACTTTTTTAAAATTTAATTTTTTTTTTCTTTAAAAAATGCAATGAAATGTTTTTTTACAGAGGTGGGAAGGATTTTAGTATACTGAAGACTTAAGTTAATTTTGTTTATAGCAATTTCCTTAAGTACTTCTGTTTATTTTTTCTCCAGGTAGGGATTAAGAATGTCGTAATATTGGGACTATTTAACCAGCAGATGGTAGTATTCTCTGCAAAACAAAACAAAATAAAAAAAAAAGAGATTTTTTTTTTCTTTATATATTGTGTTTGCGCCTTAGCATTTTACAGGATTAAAAAGAGCCTTTGTCCTTTCATGCTTTCATTGGTGGAGAAATGTACATTGGTCGACCCTTCAACTCCAAGTGAAAGTTGTAAACGACGATCCACATATAAATCTATATTGAAAAAGTGCAAATGTATGATTATTTCTAAGAAATAATAGTACATGTTATCAAGAAATCGCTTATGTTTAATTTATAAAAAATGAATAAAGAAAACTGATTGTATTATCAAAAACCGAATATATGAATGATGTATTATTAGTTATAAATATAAGTATTAAACAATTATTTCATTAAAAAACAACTCATAGGTTAAATATATTACATCTACAGTCTGTTTCCTATTTAGTGGACAATATAAATAAAAGAAATGAAATAAACAATACTAATAGGAGAATTTATCCTTAGTATTTAGTGGACCCTCCATTCTGTGGAATAAGTGTGAAAACACGATCCTTCATTGATTTAACAAGCTTTTGAAGGACTTCAGGATCTAAGTTATACCATGCTTCAACAATTGATTCTTTCAATGATGAAACACTGCTGTACTGACGTCCATCTTCGTAAACTTTACGCACAATGATACCCCATAAGTTCTCGATAGGGTTCATGTCCGGACTTCTCGGTGGCCGGACCATCATGTTGACATTTTTAGATTTCAGCCAGTTCTTTGTTGACATCGAACTGTGGCACGGGGCGTTGTCTTGCTGCAGAACCCACAAATGTCTTGTCCATAAGGTAAGGCAGCTTCTTCAAGTAGCTCCTGATATTTCACAGAATTCATTCTAGTGGTAACGAATGCTAGAGGAGTAGTTCCATTAAAGCCAAAACCGCCCCATATCATTACTGAGCCGCCACCATGAACTCTTGTAGAAAATAACTGCTTCTCTTTGCGAATGTCATGCCAGTATGACTGCAACCCATCTGTACCATCCAGATTGAATTTTTTTTCATCTGTAAACAACACCTCCATCCATTTGTCATCCCACGTCATATGTTCCTTTGCCCAGTGCAAACGTTGATTCTTATGCTCAGCAGTTAATGGAGGTTTGGCCTGTTTTTTTGTGTACGTCAAGTGTGGTGATGAAGACAAAATCTTCCGCTTTACTGGAAGTTGCAGATCAGCACATATTCGAGCACACGAGTGGCCAGTTTGAGTTGCTTCACGGATGATGTGTTGTTTGTCACGATTTGTCAACTTTGGCTTCGGACCACGTTTCTTCTGCGCCGATTTTGAACTGCCCACTGTCAGAAACCTACCAATGGTACTCTTAGGTTTGTTCAGCAAAGCAGCAATTTCACGTATTGACTTTCCACTCTCTCGAAATGCCATGATTTTGCCTTTTTCAATATCAGGCAGCTTTTCTCGACTTGCCATTATTGAAATAATCTGGAGTTCTCAATATGACGGCATATGAGCTTAAAACAATCAAAGAATGATATTCCTGCCTTCCTGAGAATTGTGTGCTGTTACCTTAACTCTTAAAATGGAACTGTCCACTAAATAGGAAACAAGTAATTTCGTATGCATCAAGTTTTTATAGCCTTATAAGAACAAAATGCACTTTTTAATCTGTCAAAATGTAAAGAAGCACTATTTACATTGGTTTGAAGACTTTTAAATTGTTAGTTATCAGAGTTTTGCGCTTCTAAAGGGTTTTATTAACTGTCCACTAAAATAGGAAACAGAAAATGGAACTGTCCACTGAAATAGGAAACAAACTGTATTGCTATTAGAATAAAAGAATATCTATAATCACTTATACCCCATTCTATACTGCGGCCAACCCAAACATTGGCCTAATTGCTATTGGTTGAAGCCGATTAACGCTTTCCAAAGAAAACAACGTGAATAGTGCTGACGTTATTTGATGGTTGATTTTTTTATTGACTTAAAATAACAGAAAAAAAATTAGCGGGAAAAGAAATCCACGAATACGGTGTTTGCCTGGAATGCGGTGCTTGCCTGGAATGCGGTGCGGTCCTGCCTAGATGGCTGAACTATGGTTTCGCTACAGCGGTCCAAGCACTGACCACTACTACTGGATAGCTCCCTCAAGGGGAGTTTGCCATTGAAAGATTCTGCTTGAAATTGGCCATTGTTATCTGACACAACTAATCGATAACCTCTGAAGACGCGATCGCAATGAGATTCAGTGAAATTCTGAAAAATGCATAATTTTCTCCACGTAGCATATGTTATCTTATTTTTCAATTAAAATTATATTCAGAATAATTTCCAAAGTTCATAAAATCAGCGTAGATAGTGTATCGCTGGTATTGGACACGCATGATACCACTACTTGATAATCTTAGAAGACTTGTTATTTTTTGTTATAAACATTCGCTATTCAGTCAGCCGTCCAGTAGTATTATACAGGTTGTCCAAAGAGTCTGGTAACATGGCAGATATCTCAAAGCTGTCAGGTAGGCGAGATCTGATGAGTGTGTTTTATAGGTGATAGGGAGGTGGGGAATTCATTGCCGCACTCAAATTTGACTTTGACTCCCAAAATTAAGGTCATCAATTTGCTAACTCGAAAACTATTAAAGATAGAGAAAAATTTCCAATTGCTACCCTGTACAGAAACACCACATTAGTCTAAAAACAATTTTTAATCACACCCTTCCCCTTGAAAGATTTTGAGAAAATGGGCAAGAAAGAACTACTCAAGGTTAGTTTGGGCTGGCTGAGGTTTCTAACACATTTGAATTGCAGTGAAGCACACCGTTGGGAAGGCTCATTAAGCGACTGACCTTGAGTGACTCTTTCTCGCCCATTTTCTCAAAATCTTTCAAGGAGAAAGGTGTGATTATAAATTTTTAGAATAATGTGGTGTTGCTCTACATGGCAGCAATTGGAAATTATTCTCTATCTTTAATAGTTTTCGAGTTAGCAAATTAATGACCTTAAATTTGGTGGTCAAAGTCAAATTTGAGTGCGGCAATGAATTCCCCACCCCCCTATTACCTGTAAACCACACCCATCAGATCACGCCTACCTGGCAGCTTTGAGATATCTGCCATGTTACCAGACTTTTTGGACACCCTGTATATCAATGGGCCCTAGTATGGTAAGTAGAATATAAAGTATGCTCGATCGCGATTTCCATTATGATTGGCTAAGCTCTGTGACGCCAGCCAGAGCTCGAATGCGACTCGTGTTTCACTTGAAAGCTATGGAAAAGCAGCCTAACTTTCTGTTACGAGACCCTTCACCAGCATTCGCTTATGTTTCCATGAATGATTGGTTTCATAATCAGTTCAGGCATAATTCAAGTAACGGAAATGATTTACATTACACGTTTAATAAATACTAGATGGAACCCGCCAAAATTTGACGGCAAACAATTTTGTGGTTTCATAAACAATCATAAATAATCTGCTCCAAAATCAAGAACTTTGCTAACATTGATGCTTTGTTATCGATTCTGTCGTAAACTGTCGCCCGAGACCGAAGGCGTCCTTATATACTCAACCCACTGAAAAAGGAAGGGGAAGCTGCTGTCGCGTCTGGAAGATTCTACACTGTTCAAGGTCCCAAACACACAAATCGTCTGAACATGAGGGAGAAACCAGGAATAGATCCTAGATCCGAATAACAATATTAAAATCAATCCCAATTCTTACAATTGATCAAGCTCTATTCATGTAGACATGTTAGCGAGATGCATTTTATGGGTTTTTAAGAGTCAAGGCTTGGTTTCACTAAGGGAAATTGACTATAATTCCATCTAACACTCCCCAAGCTCAAACGGCCACAGCTCAATTACCATCCAGGGAAAAATCAACGATTATGAATACAAGAATTTGTATTCTGTTAACAAACTCTGAGGATTCATTTTAGACGACAGATATACGAGGTTCATCAGTGTTACTCCATTCCTAGTCTCTTCAATCATCGTCGCTGAATAAATAAATTGCGCTCTTGCAAGTTGGATCTACTATAAATGAAATCAATACTAACGGACAATCATGCAATATAAGATAATTTATCAAATATTCAGTCTATTTACTTCCAATAAGCAATAAAAACTCAATGCGTTTTACTTCACCCAATAAGGTTTCCCATATATACGGACGTTTAATCTTCTTCGGATCCCAACATTCGAATATCCTCGTGTTAGTCCCATTATCCTGGTTCACTTGTCCTCTTCGAAGATAAAAAAAACTCCGGCAAGAACAAAAAATTTCTTTTAAATAATTCAGCATTTAATACTAAATGGCCGGAGACAAAATACAACAGTGCATTTGACTCTTACTCATATTGCATGCTCAAAGCTCATGCAAGAAGTCAATATCATTCCAATTTATATCTCCATGAAGTCTCGTCTTCTCAAGCGAAAATCTACCGTCCTCACTCCCAAGAGAAAAAAGCTTCCAAAAAAAAAAACCTCTTGTTTTTCTTCCCAACAGTTCCCTTTCACCTTCCACGCATTTCACCGAAGCCAAGCTCAACAACAGAAAAACTATACATGATTCAGTTAACAGATAGTAGAAATAAATAAATGCTTTAAGAGGTAATTATTTATAAAATAAATTGCAATGCTATCGTAATGGCTTCATAAGCTGTCACAATATCGTGCTATTATACTCATTTCCTGCTCATTGTTATGATTCGTTTGTGTGATCTAGCAGTTGCCAATGTAACATAATATTCTATCATTCCTTGTTTTTGAACATATTGTAGCATCATCACCACATCCGTTTTCATGGCAACAATAACTTCGACGAAACAACTCTTCTTGAGTGGCAGTGGATGTACATGGTCGTTTGTGTCCAATCCCAACAATCTGAGTAAGATTATTCACTACTTGGTAATCTGTTGTTTAAAATATCTTGAAGCAACATGTGTTGGGCATCCCTCACTTTATGTGATCTAGCTATCGCCGTTTCTTCTGTTGACCCCCTCACCATTTGCTCAGCTGCAGCAGTGTGCTGGCGAAACTAATACAGCAGGAAGCGAAGGGACAGCTTCTTCTGTCGTCTTTCCACTCTATCTCAATAGTCTGGCAACTCTCCTTTATCTCTAGTTACTGCTCATTTTTAAAGATTTTCAAGAAACTATTATGTTCTAAGAACTATCTATTTTAAGAAAAGCCCGAACCACAGGAATTCTATGCATTGTTACGAATTGAACCGCATTTTATAAAGCACACACTATCTAGGGTTGCAGCACAGGTACAGAATCGTTTCGGTCTGTTATTCTGCAATCCCAACAATCTGTATGGGGTTATTCACTACTTGGTAATCTGTTGTTGAAATTCCTAATGCTCTCGGTGTCTTGAAGCAAAACTTTGTGTGGTCTAGCAGTCGCCGTTTCTTTTGCTGATACGGTTGCATCGTCGAGGGCCACCTGAGAATTTCAATGACTAGTTGATCACTCAGGGCTTAGTCAGTTTCTCAATAGTTTGGGAACACTCTTTTATCTCCAGTTAGTACTCATTTTAAAGACTTTCAAGAAAATGTTAAGTTCTGAGAACTATCAATTTTAAGAAAAGCCCGAACAACAGGATTTTTATGCATTGTTACAAATTAAACCTTATTTATCAAGCACAAACTTTGCCTTTCATTGTTGGTCACGAGATATACACTGAACGACCAATTTATTAGAGACACCCCGCTAATAGTGTTGCGCCTGCTTTAACGGCGAGAACTGCCTGAATACGTGTTGGCATGGATTCAACAAGGCGTTGCGGCGACCATCATCCACTCATCCAGTGTCCAGTGGCGATGGCTGTGTGCCCATAGCAGGCGCGGTTTCCTATTTTGCGTTGACAGCGACTGTACCCGTACTGGCCGCCTGTTGTTAAACCCAGAACTTGCCATCGCATTTTGGTTATTGCTTCCTGCACCTAGCATTGCTTTCGCAACATGTGGCCTAGCATTGTCCTGGAGGAGGGTCACTCCATCACTGAGCTTACCAGCACGCATGTTTTTCACAGCTTGACGAAAGTTCTGCAGTGTCTTGGTGTATGCGATATCATTAATACGGGTTTCGGGTTCCATAAAATCCAAAAGCAGAAGACCGTCAGAATCAAAGAAACACGTAAACATAACCTTCCCGGCCGAACTTTGCGACTTGATGTTTTTGGGCCTTGGTGACGATGGATGCTTCCATTGCATTGTGGATGCCTTCTCGGAGGGTTTCCAATATTGGCACCAGGTCTCATCTACCGCGATAATCTTCTTCACGCGATAAACGCTTCCTTCTCACGACTGTAATGTTCCAGATGATCCAAACAGCAGCTGAAACGCAACCCTTTGTGCTCTTCCGTGAGCATTCGGGGTACCCACTGACAGCAGACCTTGCCATATCCCAGGCTTTTCACTACAGCAGATGCGGAAACAATACTGTTGTTGTGATCCTTCGCAAGTGACCGTATGCTGATCCACCTGTCCTCACGAATTGACTATCCACGTCTGTCTTCAATTGATCCATGTTTGCCTGGCCCGGACGTAGTTTATCAGCCATTCGCAAACGACCATCATGAAACATTTTGGCCCAACGCACCACGGTTGCTTTCGAGACACATGTTTCTCCATAAACATTCCACATCCGAGCATGAATGTCAACTGGTGGAATGTCCTCAGCTGTCAGAAACATTATCACCGCTCGTTGGTCAGTTTTGGACGGAAATTTAATAGAAGGGTCCATTGTAACACAAACGATTGGTTTGGTTTGGTTTGTTTGGTATTAACGTCCTTTTCAACTGCCATGGTCATTTCAGGACGGCGTTATAGGGGCCGCAAATTTTGCCTCGCAAGGGTTCTTTAACGTGCAGCCGGCAAACGACTACACGGGACCAACGGCTTTACTTCCCTTCCGAAGGAAGTGCGTGATCTCAGGATTTCCCCCTGAAAAATCCTCGTCGTCCTCGGCCGGGATCGAACCCGCGTACTCGGGCATCAGAGGCGACCACGCAAGTAACACAAACGAAATACCAGCATAAGCCTATCGTAACTTCCCACAGCAGTGCTTATCAGAACAAGCAGACGATACGTCAACAATCACCCGTTTTCCTCGTGTCTGCGCACTCACGTGCTCGCGCGCTACAGCCCGAATCACTTTCATTTTAACATGCCTTATATTTTATAACATAAACTAACCAGACCGGATTTATAATACAGGAAAACTCAAATATTTTTTGATTCTAGCATTACAAATGTTCCATGGGACTCCCTCGAGTCACACGGAAATGTCAAGACGATAGTCAATCTCATCCCAAACTCTTTTCAGGATGTATTAATTTTCTATCGAAAAATGGAAGGAACAATTCTGCGACCTGGGTTCGAACCAGGAACCTCGATATCATGGCCGATGCCTCTACCAGTTGGGCTATCGCAGACACCCGGACAGCCATGCTGTCACAAGGTGTCTTAAACACAACAAGTTGTCAAAGGTTGAAAGCCCAATGGGAGGCGGGCACCCGGCTCACAGATCGAGAATTTCTCCTATCCAAACCATCAGAAAGTTTGATGAACTCAATAGTAAATAAATAAATATAGACTGGAGATGACCTCCAAACATGATGTAAGGAAATATTCTATAGAGGCATCGGCCATGATAGTCGAGGTTCTTGGTTCGAACACAGGTCGCAGAATTTTTCCTTCCATTTTTCGATAGAAAAATTAACACATCATGTTTGAAGGTCATCTCCAGTCTATATTTATTTATTTTCTTTTCAGGATGTCTACTGTTACTAGTCCATTTTCCGGATGCTTTTATTAGTAGGGCAATCTTTATGAAATTGCCTGCGAAATGCCCGATGGACTAAAATTATAGAGTTTGTTTTTGCATACTCCAAGACGCAATATGGCTTTCCATTCACGGCCGCCATCTTTACTTTTATCGCGACACTAGCGACACCACAGCCTTCAATTGCGGGAAAGTTAAAAATATTTGAGTTTTACTGCATTTTAAACCCGGTCTGGTTAGTTTGTTATAAAATAAATGCATAGTAGAATTTTGAAATGCCGGACCCTGTGTTATAAGGATTTCTCTGTATTGAGCTAGGGGACGGAAATACGCTTCAGAGCAATTCTTGAAATTTTGCTTTATTGGAGGAAAATTGTTGTATCGTTTTGATATAACAAAGCATCATGAAACGTATTACATTATATAGAGATGATGAGCTTTGTTACAACAAAAGTTGTTAAGGGGGAGCACGAGTGGACTGGCTGAAAAAAAAAAGATTAAGAGTTTTGTCTTCTTCTGGACTGGCGGGGCTGTTTTCCGCTATGAAGAAAAAATTAGTTTTGCACTTGAAATACGGAAGATTTCATTGGCTTTATGCCGATGTTAAATAAGTGAGTAAAAGCGAAAGATGGAGTGGATGCTTAAGTAACTGGAAAGCATCCCATCTTTTACAGTTATATGCAGTACGGTATAGATCAGCAATTTTCGCTGTTGGAAACAATTTATGCAACTTGTTCATTTGTCTCAGAAGCCCAGTACAACATTAATTTTATCATGAAATTGTGTTCAATTGATAGGATACACGAACTGCTTCACAAAAGAACTGTAAATGGAATTCTTTTGTCTTGACGGAGTGACAAGGAGAATTGAGGTTTTCCCCCCCCGAGGCTCCCGAGATTGTAGTTCGATGAACCATGTGTGAAAGAACGCTATGGATGACAGATAATAAGAATCAATATTGCTTATTGGACTATTTGGAATGATTTTTATTGCATATTGAAAACTTGTTAAGTCTTATTTGCGTGTTTTGAGTTTTCTTTCCCTAAAGGAAGTCTATGTCCAAGATGATTGTTTTGGAAGCTTATCTGGATTGGTCGTTGTAGGAATTTCGGCTTTTTAATCACAGAACTTTGGACGGTAATATTAACTTGTGCGAAATATAACACTTCCCCTCAATATATATCAGCTCGCGAATGAACAGTTCTATCGCTCTGCGGATCTACGCCCCAGTTCGTTCTAACTCTTATGGAGATTTTACTGAATAAACAATTTGCTCCTTTTACTAAACTTCTACTGTCGGCTCATTTTAGACCTCGACACAGATCGAGGTCCTAATTGGTCACCTGTAAGGAATTCTGAAACCCATTCCTTCTATAAGGTCTCAAATGTGTCTGCAGACACGGGTTTTCTTCCACTGCCAGGACGAACTGACAATGATCCTGTTTCTTCAAATTTCGTTATCTTTTTCCGAAGGTTTTTCACATTCATGGGACGTTTTCGCATCCCCTTTAAAGTTCGAAATTTCCGTAGAGCAGCTAGTGCGGAATTACTGTTTTGGTAAAACAATTTCACTAACATAAAAATAAAGCAAAAGCAAAAAATGTGGAATGGAACAACCAAAAAGGGAAGGAATCTCTAATCCACAAGGAGATTTGAAATACCGGATACGTATTTCGGCTACCAAGTAGCCATCTTCAGCGATGAGAGACAAAATTCAGAAAATAAAGAAAAACTAAACAAAATAAAGCCTTAGTGCCAGAGAATATAAGCTTATAGATAAAGTAGGGGGGAAGGGCAATTGCCAAGAATATCTCCCACTGATTAAGCGGAAGGAAAATTAACGACTATTGGACAAGTTTAAGGAGGTATCTTGTCAGTAAGAAGAAGGAAGATATTGACAAGGTATCTTCTTATTTTATTGGCCCATTGGTTCAAACTTGTCCAATAATCGTTCCTCGGTTTTATACAGTAGGTAACAGCTGCTGCGTGATAGCACATAAATTTACATTTTTACTATAGGTATTCGACGTAAAACGCCTTCTGGTGGCGAAATTCGTAACTAATTTTTTTTTTTCCGCTGAAACAAATTCCCATCTCTTCTTTACGTCCTCCACACTTTTCTGATGACTGGCTTCGCCTGTAGGCAACTTTGCAATAGGGTCTTTTAATTATGGATACCCTGTATATTACTTAAAATCGATTACAATCGCCTTATAAGTTTTCACTTCGTCCATGGCACACACACATTTTTATGTTTATTTCAGTTTGCTTTTGCACTACTTACCATGAAAGCGATTTGGAAAAGCCCAGCTAAAGCAAAGAATAACTGAAAAAAATCAAAAAAGAAATATAATAAGATGTTGTTTTAATATCATTACTTATTATGTAACAGAGTTATTGAAAGGCAAATAATTTTTTCCATTAGTTTTACTTAAAAAATTTCCATACAGAGCAAAAAATTTTAGTTACATTATTACTTTGAACTATTTCCAATGTACAGGATGGTTATAATTAAACTGGTGGTGTCTAAATCTCTGTGTCCAAAAATATAATGTTCAAAATGCAACCAAATATGGTGTTCATACATTCCTGATCATGGGATTTCGATTAGTTTGGTTAAAAATTTAGTTCAAAAAATCCGTTTAGGGTGACATTTGGCGAAGATTGGGTAAGTCAATAAATAAATGCAGACTCTAAATAGAAGTTAAGATACAAAGCGCAAAGATATATTTGCAATTTCGTGTAACAAAATGAGATGCCGTAAAATTTAGCTGTCCACAGGCTACATTGTCACCGCCTATAACGTAAGAAATGTTGCATAGAAATATTGCATTTAATATTTTGTGCAGGTAACCAAAACGTAGAGCAAAATTACGTAGACTTTACAGTAAGTGACCTTCATCTCCCAAGCTGCAAAGCGTACATTCGATGAACAACGATTTCGAAGGAGAAATAACTGACTTGGATACAGTTGTCGCACATATAGCCTAATTCGTTCTTTTAAAGCACCTAAGTTGGGAATATCGCTTTGATAAACAAGCCCGTTTAATTATTCCCATAACTAGAAATCACAAGATGTCTGGTGATCGTGGTGGCTATGCTGTCGGAAATGATCGGCTGGTGAAGTAGTGACGCAATAAACTTTGCATATTTAAACCGATAATGAAGTGCTCCATCTTGAATATAAAATGTATCCAACAATTTCTTTATTGAAGTACGGGGATGACAAAGCTTTCAAGCAAACAAAAAAACTCTGGCGATATGTCATGTATTCTGAAAGCAGGGGAAGATCGGAGTGCGCAAACAAAAATAGCGATTAAGAAGCTCCAACCTCCTTCACAAAGTAGAATCGCCCCGCGAGCAGGGAAGCCACGAGATCAGAGCCGATTGGTGTTGCATAATTGCAAAGCCAATCGGTTCATTAAAGGGAACAATAAAAAGCCAGCCAGGGACAAGGAGGTTAGAGAGGATATGGTAACCTGCGATCGTAATTTGGATGGGAGATTTACGAGCGGAGAAGCCAAGAAAATTCGCGAACACGATTTAATGACGTAATTTACCGAAGCTGGCCGAGGAGAAGAATAGTATGAAAAAGTCAGCATCAGTGCATTAAACGCTCATAACCCTCCAAAGAATTCTCTCTTAGGAAAACCTTTTTTTTTTTGTAAAAAATACCAACAATTACGACAGGTTTTAGGAATTAACGGCACTTTAACGGACATACTTGGAGATTCTCAGTTAAATGTCAAAAGAGTGTTTTTATTTCTTAAAAAAGCTCGTCTTTTTAAATACATATAATAAATATATGAGAATATTATGCAAACTTGGATAGATGAAGGTTTTAAGGATTTTAGTGTTTGATCTTGTAATTTTAATTGTATATATCAGCTTTTATTCCCTTTTAAATTTTTACCCTAGATTGATTTTAAGTATTTATGTATTTAAGTTTTTAAATTTTTAGCTCTTGATGTAATATAGGACTTTTTAATTGAAAACTATGTAATTTTATCTAGCGTAGGGCGCAAATGACCTCGTAGTTGACGTGCCCATAATACCAACCAACCAACGAAAACCTTTTTCATCCGCCTATCGGTCAGGTCCAGCGAAGACAAAGTTTGGCCGTGTGAGTAAATTAACGGACAAGAAGGTGCTCTTATATTCGCCAGACAGTCACGGAATTGCGACAGCGGAGCAGCTCGCTCATGTCAAAGGAAAAGTGTTAGAGCTGTGCATCGCAAATAATCAAAATTTGACTAATTCGAACTGTGCATCTATTTCTTTATACAGCGAAGGGTTAACGAACCGAATCGGCTCTTGCGGAGAGAAGTGCGAGGTTCGAGTGGAAAATGACTCCAGTTCTACTGAGGAGAACGCTATGGACATTACGGCCACAATTGTGAGTGATGCTCAAATAATCAATTCCTTAGATTATACAGATTTGTGCCCTTGTCTACTCCAGCCTCCAATGGAGATCGATATCGTGTTCGGTCGTTAAACATTCGGAGAGTCTCGAGCAATCTTTCTCTCCGTTGAGCGAACCAAATTCTAAGGAGGTCCGTGAAGGCCTAACAGATTCATCAGAGGATATCCGCACCACATCAGCATCCCGGTACAGGGTGCCATTCAATTCACGCAGTAACAAAACTATACTCCGAGGGGTGTCCTACTGGTCCCACGAGAACGTCAGCGATCTAGCAAGTGCGTGCCTAACAAGTGAGATCTAACACGACAGGCCGCGCTTTGCTTCCGACGCTTTCCCGTGGGTTCCCGTCTCCTCGTCGACAAACCTGATAAGGTCGCCGTCATCGCTTCCTACGGTTGCCGTTGGATTCGTGTGATCGGATCAACGAAGAAAGTTTATTAGATTAATCAATTGCATCGATATTTTGTACTTAAAAGAGTTATTTTTATTCTCAATTATTGATGTAAAAATCCTAGAAGAGATTATTAAAAATTAATTTGATAGAGATTATTAATTTGGTAAATTAAATGAATACTAAATCTCATAATATAGGGTGGGCCGTAAGTCGCGCACCAAAGAATTATGGGAAGTGTGATGTGAAACAATGTAAAATCAGCAAATGGCGAGCATTTTGAGCATTTGTGATTGTACCAGCAACGTGCTTCTTAGTTCATTAGTTAAGCTTGGTTTTAATAAAATAACGTTTATTATTATCAGAATTGTTTTAAATGCTTTGGTGAGCGACTTACGGCCCACCCTGTATTGTTACCTGTCCTTATCCCTGACACAGCTGAGATCCTCTGGGTATATTAAAAATAAAAAATAAATAATATGTCACAGCCGGATAATACGTCAATATTTGGAGGCGTTAAAAGAACAAACATGCAGTGTTTTCTACGAGGAGTAAGGTTTCACACAACAATGTGACTTTTGGATGATTCAAAAGTAGTTCCTGATGAACGGTTTCTTCCAGAACAAATGCGTCAACTCTCAGTATTTAACATTTCATTCAAGTGAAAATGGGCCTTATCGGTCCGTAGAATTTGCCACGACCATTATCCAAGCTGTGAAGAACAAGGCAAATATTTTCCATTTATCACCACCACCAGGAAGTGATTCTTGACAATGAGTTACCTTGTATTGGTGAAACTACGGTATTCGCCGCACAATGTTCCACCCTTTAGGACATGGCCAATTGCCTTGATATCGCAAGTTCGCTACAAAAGCCATATAATTCTGCATTTCTTGCTCCTGTACGGCCAATGCATTGTCATTTTTTTTATCAGGTTCAATTGGTTTGCGACCCCTTCTCGGTTCCACATGGAACGTTCATGCTTCCTCGAAACGCAGTATCATTTTTCTGAGATAAGGACTTCAAGCGTCTATATTTCTTAAGACCAGCACTTGCACTTCTGCCTCATTTAGTACATTTTTACGAATAATGTGCGTTCCGGCAATATAGGCATTATGACTTGTCGTTAATCCATACTGAAGAAACAACAGCTGTGATCATTTATAAACCGATAGCTGTGTCAATAACAATCCAATATGCAAATTAAAGCGATATTAACGCCAGGTATCACCCTAGCCGGAATTTTTGAACTTTTTTTTAAGAAATCGGAACCCTATGCACACGAAATTTGGTTACATTCTGAAAAATAGTTTTTTTGCACGCAAAGCTCTAAACATCTTTTTAATTATAACCACTCTATACTTCGAATCTCAATAAAAATATTGTCTGTATGTGAAAAATAATTTGTTATACTTACTCCGAAGATAACCAGTACTACAATTGCAATGCAGGAGAGAACAATCTCAATCATGGCTCCAATCAACCACGGAATCACAAATCCTGCCTTTTCCTAGAAAAAAAAAGACGTAGGATTTCTATTATTGATATTTTTCGAGGAGACATGAATAAATCCTATGCTTGCTTTACAAATCATAATGCAAGCAGAAAAGAAAAATTCTCTGTATATACAAAGTGTTCGGAAAATGTAGGATAAGAACTAACTAGCGTGATCTTTTGTAATGAAGACATACTTACAAAAGTTCCTTATGCGAAATGTTCAAAACTCAAATTTTAAGGACGACAAGGATTTTTTCAGGGGGAAAATCTCAGATCACGCACTTCCTTCGGAAGGGAAGTAAAGCCGTTGGTCCCGTGTAGTCGTTTGCCGGCTGCACGTTAAAGAACCCTTGCGAGGCAAAATATGCGGCCCCTATAACGCCGTCCTGAAATGACAATGGCAGTTGAAAAGGACGTTAATACCAAACAAACTAAACCAAACCAACCAAATTTTAAGTGTCTAAACGCCGCGCGAAGTTTGCTAAAACGCTGGCGGAAAATTCATTTAATCTCAACAATTGCCGCTGTTTTCGCGTGATCTTTTCACAGTTCAGTATGCTAGTGCAGGAAGTTCCAAAGCCAGCTAGATAAGCTGGCCTTGAAAAAGTTCATAATTTTGAGTTTTAGACATTTTCGACAAGAACATTTTGCTTAGATTGATGCATGGAATCACACTATGTAATTATCCTACATTTTCCGAACACCAGGAGAAGGCGCTGGTGAAAAATATTGACATTTAGTTTTTCAGCCGGCAGCGCCACCTTGTGGCCAAATTTGTAACTAGTTTTAACAAAATGTATTTTTCAAAATTTATTGCATTTCTAATAATAATGCAGCAAGCGGCGCATTTTTATCTCAACCCGTGTTTTTATTATTTACGTTCAAAAACGGGTCAGTCATTTATTGGATACCCTGTATTTAATTCCATCTTGGAATTTTTGGGTAACTTGTCTAAACGAGTAACTAACTAGGACAATGCCTATCTTTCCTTGCGGGAAAAAGAGGGAGGAGGGAGTTTAATTACGGTAGCGGCAGTCAGCCATTGAAGTGCCAAATTATTTCATAAAGATGGACGTTCAGGTACCTTATCTCCCTCCCCATGCACGCACCCATAGACTATATAATAGTTGGCGAATTACTACCATGGTGAATTGTTTGTAAGATTTTTAAAACTAACAAAGGAAAGAGCCGGACTGACCATTCGGAACCGATTGAAACAAAAAACGAATCAGAAGAATATGTGAAGAGAATTTCAGTGTGTGGAATTTGAGGGAGCTAGTAAGACACCTCCAAGAAGCAGAAATATGAGATGAATAATTATAGGTTAGATATCTAAGAATGTTGAGCAGAACAATTACACCGGAGGAATATAGGAGATGTAGGAAGGAATTTTTACACATATGGTGTAAGATAGTACGAAAAAAATGGAAGAGATGCAAAATAGCGGTATGATTTTGAAGAAAATAAAACGCTCTTCTGGAAGTACATTTTAAGAAACGGCCATGAAGGACGCACATGTTGGGAGAATGATGGAAGAATGATCTGGAATAAAAATGATATGGTAGAGAGATGGTAAAAATATTGCCAAGAACTGTTTGTCCCCACTGTTGGGAATGATGAAATCTGGTCAAATGAGAAGAAAGAATTACAAAAGAGAATCACATAGGAGAAATTAGAGATTCTTTTTAGCACTGAAGAGTGGCAAAATCCCAGGACTGGATGACGACATAGCGGAAATGGTAAGTATGGAGAAAGGAAGATCGATTAATTATGGGACTTGGACGAAGGATATTGTGCCTGATTAAATTGGATCAACTTAATGACTGGAAAGTGCTTGGAAAACTTTCGATTAACAGAGTGACTAATAAAATGTTTCGAGGGTATGGAGTGGCTTCAGGATTGGCAGGGGATAGGCAGATCACATTTTCTTTGTTCGATTGTTTGTGAAGAGCATGTCCATCCAAAAAGAAGCTGTTTTATGCACTTGCAGATCTGGAAAAAGCTTATGACAGAGTGAATTTCTAAGACGTGAAAAGTACTAAAACTTTGGGGGTGAATGGTTATTTGGAGTTGCAAAAACTATGCATGTGGATTTTTCAATGGGTGACTTGAGCTTATTACTTCCGAATTTTGGCATCATTAGTTCATCACAACCTTTTCTCTTGAGCTTATATTTTTTGCACTGTAAATGTCGAGATTATCTAATTCTTCTTATCTGCTTAATGTGCAGTATTACAGGAACTTAAATTGTATTGTTTTTTATTATATTACTAGCTGATTTGCTCGGCGTTGCTCGGGCTGTTTGTTTGATGAAATTTTGCAATATCTGAATTTGAATATAAACGCAAAAGTCTTAATAAAGTATATATTCACTTTGGAAAAAAGAAGAGAATTCTTTTAAATGATCGGCCTGCAATTTTGTGTCCAATTGGGTTCACCAGGAAAATTCGACATTGCATCCTTAACATTTTAAATTATCAAAGAAAGGCTATGAGTATTGATTTATTTCGGTCGATATTAAAAAATACTTAATAAATGGATTGAGAGAGTTAAGGAACTCTGTTTACAGCCTCATTAGCATCTCTCATCAACATGTAACCGTTTCAGAGTGGTATTCAGTCATAGAACGTGGAATCATGTCCGTGTTTATATTGCTAGTATCAGTTTTAGCAGCAAGGACTGACGTCTCACACAATCAGTTGAGATCTTTAGAATTTTCTAATATGTTTAGATAAACATTATCTATAATTTCTCTAAAGAAACTTACTACATCTATAACTTCTCTAAAGGAATTTTAAACAACTTTTTACAACTTAAATCTCAACCATTTATTTTGACATGAGCACTGTCTTATAATTATTTACATTAAAAATACCACTATTTAAAACTGAAGCCATTATTTACAAATAAATATATTTACAGAATTCCATTTTTTCTTGGCTACCTCACTCTGAGTGAAGAATCCAATCCTGTGACAAAAGTTCAATCCAACATGGTTCCCGAAGATGTTTGGAAACACTTAGTTCTTTTCTTTTCATCAATGGATCTTGACATTGCGGTGAAAACTTCCCATCACCCACATGAGGAACTCCAAGCATTCCGTAGAAACAATTATAATACAATGAATTACATCTTATGTCCGCCTAAACATGTTTTCGAGGCCATCTCGGCTCTTGTCATCAGAGGCTTATCATACACTAAACTCAAAACTATACATAGTTTTCACAACCAATTCTGGTCATGACGTCATTTTAAAATTAACCAATCCTCACTTAGATCGTACGTGGGTTTCGCTAAATCACCATTTCCATTCTTTATTAAACACGCTTCCTTAATTAATCTTTTTTTGTAAATTAGTTTCCCGGTTTTTAATTTTAACTCCTTGCCAATCTGGCTGGTGGTTTTTAGATTTACAGTACAAGGCTAAATGATTTTTTTATATCATTCAGTCTCACTGCTCTTTCATGTTCCACTAATCTTTCTCCTAACGACGTTTGCTCTGTCCTGTATATTTTAGATTACAATTTTTGCATGGAATCGAATAGATAATATTTTGGTTTTTTAACCGTTCTTCGTTTTTCTCTTTAAATTCTTTAAATTGGTTTTTATTTTTCTCTTTAAATTTGTTTTCAATTTCCTTCTCTTCCTCCTCACTACTTTTGTTTTCCTTTTTATTTGGAAACATATTTACTATTTTTTTCCTTATTGTGTTATCTGTTCTTGGAACTATTACTACTTTTTCTTTCTTAAAAATCTTCTTTAATTTATAGAAATTCTGATCATAAATTAACGAAAATCTCCCCCCCTCCTCTATACTTTCTAATTTCTTTTCTTTCATTTTCAATCCTTCATTAATTACCAAATCTGTTTTATAATTTGGGTATCTATTCGATTTCATTTTTCTTTTATGGTTATTAATATATTGTCTAAAATGTTTTGTGAAACATAACTTCTTAACTCTTTTAATTTCTTGAATAATTGTATTTAATTTGATTTTGAGTGGCAAGGCTGACAAAAAATGCGGAATATTATTTCCTCTAATGCGTTTTTCAAATAATGAAAATTCCAACTTTGCGGCATCCACGTGAATATTTAAATCTAAAAAATTTATACGATTTCTTACACATGCATTTTTTATAAACTTTAATCGACATTCAGTTTCTAATACTTGAATCACATCTTCTTTTGATATATTCTCTGCTATTATTAAAATGTCATCAACATATCTTGCCCACCAAATTATATATTTATTAATTTTAGATTTCTGAACTATTGAAATTTCTGTATTAGCCATTATTGAAGAAAGAGGATTTGTGATTACCCATCGGTAAACCTTTTATTTGTGAGTATATTTTATGATTAAATTTATGAATTGTGAATTTTTGAAACACAAATAAATACTTTGAATTATACATATACTAAAATAAGCTTTTAATTTTTCTTTTATGATCTCCACCGTGATATCAATTGGCATGTTATCATACATTTTTTCGATGTCTAAAGTATATAAATTTTGATTATTTTATAACATTATATCTTGTATTTCCATTGAATTTTTTATAGAATATTTAAATTCAAATAATTGTTTTATTATGTTTATTGCTTCTTCATTATTTATAATTTTATATTTCTTTAAATCTTCGATATTTTTACAAACTTTTTTGAAGAAAAATTTTGAACAATCTTTTTTTATCCAGTTGAAAGATTTCATTTTTATCTATAAAATTTTGTATTTCTTTTAAATATTCTTCAATTGAATGTATAACAGCAATTCTTCCTTTATCTGCTTCGGAGATCATTAAATTTTGTCGTTTCAAAAATCTTTTAAAATTTTCTAATTCCTTATTAGTTTTTAGTTTTGTATCATTTACTTTTGTACAGACATTAATACATTTCTTCCTCAACACTTTTTTTTGAGTGTTATTTGTCTGTAAATTTACTAGTATATTTTCTTCATCACCAATTATTTCAAGTGGTAATTTTAATGTAGATAATTATAAGACAGTGATCATGTCAAAATAAGTGGTTGAGATTTAAGTTGTAAAAAGTTGTTCTCTAAAGGAATTTACTAAGTAAATTTTCTCCAGTTATTAGCTCATGAGGAAAAGTATCTATACATTTTCAGCAAAAGCTTGAGCAGCTGCACGCCTAGAAGTTGTATTATCTTATTTGTTTTAGAATAATTTCTTATCTCCAAAGATTTTAATAAAATAAAGAAATAATAATGATTTTTCATATATTTATTTATTACTTTTATAACTATCCCCCTTAAAACTGAATCATTAAGGTAAGAATTGTACCTGACGAAAAAGACAGACCCTGGCGAACACCACCTAGACATAAGGCCTGATAACGGAAACGTCATACATTGTTGGATCATCATTAGCACGGCCTTCTAGAAACTACCAGGCCTGAACATGGAAAAGAAAAAACATTGTTACGTCGAACTGGTGGTGCTCGAGGCCAACGAGAAATGCAAGGCCCTGACGCGGAAAAGTCACCTGACCATAGCAGTCCGACCAACAGTCAAACTTTTATTGTTTTCAACAAACGAAAAAATACTGATTGTAAAAAACCAAGATGGAAACAATGAAGGTTACATTGTTACTCGGACTTTTATGGTCAGGTGACATTCCCGCATCCAGGCCTGTCTTTCTAGTTGGCTTTGGGTGGTGCTATTACAGAAGTTAGTTCAACGTCAAAATCTTAGTGCTTCAACAATACACTATTTACGTAATGTTCAGGCCTGATAGTTTCTAGGAGGCCGTGTCATTAGTCGTCCAAATTTAGGGCTTATTGTTGGTAGAAATAGGATTAACAATGATGATGTAACAATGTATGACGTTTTCGTTATCAGGACTTATGGCTAGGTGGTGTTGGTCAGGCCAACGCCTTCTATAAAGAAAGCCTCGGCACTGAAACGTCTTACATTGTTACATTATCATACGTCAATCAAATTTAGGGCTTATTATTGGTAGAAATACGACTAACAAAGGACGAAGTATGATGGTGTAATAATATATGATGTTTCAGTGCGGAGGCTTTCTTTATAGGAGGCATTGCTCAAGCACGGAAAAGTCACCTGATGTTCTTAGTCGAAGCAACAATGTAACCTTCATTGTTTCTAACAAACGAAAAAATACTGATTGCTAAAACCCAAGATGGAAACAATGAATATTACATTGTTGCTTGGACTAAGATGGTCAGGTGATTTTTCAGTGCCAGGGCGTGTCTTTTCAATACCGCCTAGAGACAACACCTCCTAGAAAGAAAGCCTCACAACTGAAAAGTCATACATTGTTGCATCATCATAAGTCGACCAAATTTAGGGCTTACTATTGGTAGAAATACGAACAACAATGGTCGAATTATGATGATGTAATAATATGTGACGTTTCAGTTGTGAGGCTTTCTTTCTAGGAGGTGTTCCAATGAAAGAAAAACTGGGCTTGTCTAATAAAATTTCCGATTTCAAATGTTAGACATTGTTGCTAAGTAAAATTAAAAATGTTTAACAATTCAACTGGAAATTTAACTCGACACGCCCAGTTTTTCTTTCGTTGGACAGAGTATAGAGAGAAAGCCTGCTCACGGAAAAATCAAACATTGTTACATCACCTACGGTAGGCGTAGCCGACGAAAAAGACAGGCCAGGGCACTTAAAAGCCTAGATTGTTGCTAGCACCCAGTTGGTCAGGTGACTTTTTCGCTTCCAGGCCTTGTTATCTCGTAGGCCTCGCGGTAGGGACAGTTTCGGGCTTATTATTATCCTACCGTAGATGATGTAACAATGTATGACATTTTCGCACTCAGGCTTTGAGTAGAGGCAACACCTCCTAAAGAGAAAGCCTCACAACTGAAATGTCACATATTGATACATCATCATAATTCGACCATTGTTGATCGTATTTCTACCAATAGTAAGCCCTAAATTTGGTCGACTTAGGATGATGTAACAATGTATGACTTTTCAGTGGTGAGGCTTTCTTTCTAGGAGGTGTTGGTAGAGGCAACGCCTCCTAAAGATAAGGCCTGAGCCAAAGCCACCTAAAAAACAAAGCCTTCTCACTGCCTGTGGACTGCGTCATCAAACCAGGGCTGACAATCCAACTTTCATTGTTTACAACAAACGAAAAAACGCTGATTACAACAGGTGGTTTTTCGTTTGTTGTAAACAATGAAAGTTGAATTGTCAGCCCAGGTGTGATGACGCAGTGACCAGGCTTTGGTTTTTAAGTGGCGTTGTCTGAGAGCGAAAACGTCATACATTGTTACATTACCATGCGAAGACCGTAGCCCACGAGAAAGACAGGCCTGACATTGTTATATCATCATCAAACGGCCAAATTTAAAGCTTATTATTGGTAGAAATACGATTAACGTATCTTCGGATGATGATGTAACAATGTATGATGTTTTCGCACTCAGGCAACACCTCCTAGAAAGAAAGCCAAACAACTGAAACATCATATATTGTTACATCATCATATTTCGACCATTGTTAATCATAATCCACCAATAATAAGCTCTAAATTTGGTCAACTTATGATGATGTAACAACGTATGACGTTTCAGTTCTTTGGCTTTCTTTCTAGGATGTGTTGATAGAGGTGGTGTTGGTCCTTTTCGTCGGCTGCGGCATGTATTAATTTCATCAACTCATTGTTGATGCAAACACCACGGGCTGATTGTACACACATGCAAGGAAACAAATATAAACCAAGTCTATTTCATATATATAGACATAAAGAGAGATTATTAATTTCTACGTTTTTAAGAGACTTATCTCCAGTTTTAGATTTTTTCCATCATTGTGGTAGTATTACGTGTTAAATTATAACTTTATAGCTTCCTTATAAGTTGCCTTTTAAAACCGGACAAACATACTTACATTGCCTTTTATATGCATAGATTATATTATATTTTGTCTAGCATTCCAAAGGAATAGAAAGGTAACAAGGCAGAAGGGGAAACAAATAATGGCTAAGCATATAAAAACGTATGAACGTCGAGTTGAGTTACATATACACCGGGTTACATTCATCCTTAGTCTCTTTGTTGAACCATATAATAGTCCTTAATCTGTCTTTTGAAGTGGAAACACGTAACTGAAGATTTCGGGGATTTGCATTCTATATAGCGGCATTTCGGAGGTTAAGCGGTATATTATTCCACATAGATATTGCATTATATGGGAAAAATTTAGTAAGAAAAGTCGATGTCTTCCGAATTATTTCAATTTTGTATTTTCTACTTGAGCGATACTTGTCAGTTTTTAATAGCCAAGTTTGAACGAATGATGTGGGATGAGGGTTGTTTCGTAAACCCCAGATAATTCATTAAGGAGGCTCGTGGCACGTATCATCTCAAAAGTAGGAAGATTCCATTTCTGACAGAGTAAGGATATAGATTCCATTTTTGTGGCCCTAAAGGCGGTTCTCAAAACGTCATTAAAGGCAACTTTGATCCGTTGGAAGCTATGATGAGATAATCCTGCCCAGAGTATAACTGTATACTCAAGGAAGGGAAGTATTTTGGATTGAATCACTAGCTTCAATTCGTGATATGAAAGGAAAGAACGAAGTCACATAATCAGGTAACGCTGTCTTCTCAAACCAGCTGGTATCTTATCACACTGGCTATGAAAGTCGGTAGGGTGTATTATCAAACGTAAAGCCTAAAAAAGTTAGGGTATATTTAGTTATCGACGTCCGAGACATGATGAGCACGTTAGTTTTTGAAATATTAAGTTTCATTCCCCGAATATTATACCATTCTTGCATCCACTTGAGATCTTGTTGGACATAGGTAATAATTTCCTCCTGCTCTCTAGCTGCAGAAGCATACAATAGATTATCATCTACATACTACATAATTAGAGGTTGAAATCGTGGGAGTATAGCGAGGACGTAGCCACGGCAAACAGCAAAGGTCCAATACTAGAACCCTGTATAACTCCGCGTAAAGACAGATGGTATACTGGGGGATCACTATCAATAACGTTGATTCTAGATGTTAGGTAATCTTCCATTAGGTCAAGATAACGCTCTGAAATATTCAAGGACCTTAAATCTTCTAATAATTGATGGCGCGAAATGGTATCAAACGCTATTGAAATATCCATTTGAACCATAATGAAGTTCTTGCCTTGGTCCAGGGCATTAAACAGCTTGTATGTAAAAATGTATCGGCGTCCAGTTCACTGTAGCACTAGGTATGCTTTCCTGCTGTTGTATAGGTATTTTTGGTCATATATTACTTATCAGGTCACCGAATACACTTTATTCGATAATCTTAGATAAAGGAGAAAGCATAGAGATGCCCGAAAATTTTGTAAAATTTTAGGATCACCATTTTTATGAATCGGAATTATGTTGGCTATTTTTAATATTTTGGGAATTTTCTTGTTTGGATAATGGTATTGCATAAGTCCTGTAATTTTTCAATTCCTGGTAATTTCATGGTTGATAATAATTTCCCGGGTATGATATTAGTATATGTGATGTCCTTGATTTTCATATTTTTGATAATCTCTTGCATGACATATTTACCTGGAACCTTAGGTTGTAATTTTCGAGTAGAATTTGTATCATGACTTTTGAATATTTTATTGGGTACAGATATATTGCATGGGTTGTTTAGACATCTTAAATAATCCGTATGACGTTCCGATGGAAGCTTTATTTTTGTCTCATTAATATTGTTACGGATGAGACCCCATAAATTGGCATCTTTATGTCGTTTTTCAACTTGTGATCTCTTAGACTTGCGGAGAAGATGTTTAAAGTCCTTGTTGACCTTTTTATAGCTCTGTAAAGTCATGGTATTCTTATCTTATTAGTAATTGTGGTAGGTCGCAGCTTTCTTATGCCATAATTTGATAAGAACCCCGTTCCACCAACATTTAACTTTCCTAGTGCAAGTTCTTTGGGTTATGAACATCCCGGCTATCCTCGCTGCATCTATCACGATTTTACTGAATTCACTTAATTTTTTGTTAGGACCGTTTATGCTGTTTGTATTCAGCCCAATTAGTATCAGCCAGGACGTCGTTATACAGTAACGTGTCCATGTTTTTATATGATGGTATAGTTATTGTCGTTGTTTTTGGGGAATCATTCTCACACTGGCAGAATATTACTTCAAAATGTATGGTTTTATGATCGCAGCGGGGTACCATTGTCAAAGTAGTAGTACTCCACACTAAATCTCGGGAAATATAGACATGATCAATTAAAGTCGCCGTGTTCGGGGTGACTCGTGTCGGAATTGAAATAATCTGTCGAAGTTGTAAGGGGACTCAAGTCCGGGGATGGACTAAGGGCATCACAGTTAAAGTCTCCCCATGTAATATTCGAAGCTTGAGGGTTAATCTCATTGGGTATATTCGTACAAATCTCCACTGGAACGTATGAAGGTCGTTAGATGACAGTAATCGTGATCTTCTTTTTATATATTATACATCCCAGGGTCAAGTACTCAAGAACGTTAATACTATTATTAATTACCAATGTGGAGGGGATATCATTCCTGATATATATAGTTATTCCACCTCCACGAGTGGCTCTATCAGATCTAAAAATTTAAAGTCAGCAACACTTATTATCATGTTATCAATGTCCGCAGTCAGCCAAGTTTCAGTAATAGCAATAATCTGAGAGTTAATACTTTTAAACATTACACTACAGTCATTACACTTATTCATAATTGATCGAGCATTCACATAAAGGAAATGTAATTGTTTGCCTTTATAGTTTTGGTCCCTTATGTCAATAATTAGGGGTACTACGGAGGGTTGATTCAGATAAAATGAGACGACTTTGCACTTCTGCTACGATGGTGTAATACCATGGTGCCACCATCGGTTGTGTTCGATGTGAGAACCACGCTGTTGGAATATCGCCCGGCACCGTAATTTCCACTGAAGTAGGCTGAGTTTGAGGGACTCCATGGGAAGTTCGTTCCACACCTGCTGACACACTTTCCATAGCCCATCAACGGTTCTTGGTCGGCGACTTTCGAGCCGTCGTTTCAGGAGACCTAAACCACAGAAATCCATCGGTGATGCGTCAGGAGATTTTACAGGCACATGAGAGAAGGGAATAACTCGTATGCCCGTCTCCTGTTCCATCTTCCTGTAGTAAGCCACAGATGACTTGGCAGTGTGGCTTGATGCCTTGTCCATGTGGATCCAAACTTTTGATTGCTCACCGATGGGCAGGTACAGACGTGGGATATCCTGCCGATATATGTGGTCCATTACATTACTCTGGAAGTAAGCTGCACTAATTTTACAGTTTCCAGGAACTCGACGAATCGTGAGCAGTCCACGTGAGCAATATCCGGCAACCACCATAAAGCCCTTTGAAAACTTTTCCTTGCACCTTCGGACAAAATCGGACCTGGCCTTGCACCGTCTTCCGCGATAGTAAATTGCCCTGGGTTTTTTGGTGTCAACGAGGTACACCCAAGCTTCATCCAAGGAGTCAACCCACTTCCATCGGTCACCTGCAAGATGGTTTTCATACAGTTTTCTGGCGTTGGTGAATCGTTCCTGCACGTGCCTGGCCGACAGTCTGTGACCGCGCGCTTTATGACGTCGCTCCAGCCCAAGATTGTCATGAATTATTCTGGAGACTGTTGCCTGTGAAATACCTTTCCTTTGGGCTAGACTTCTTTGTGTGGGGGGATTTTCTTTCAGCACTTCAGACCGGATTTCTCGCACCACCTGAGCTGGGCGTGTTGGCTGGGGCTTGTTTCTGGTCTGGTTCTCTGCTCGTCCACGTTCATTAGATGGTCGCAATTTGTTCTTTTTGATTATTCGACCCACAGTAACTTTGGATACCACAATACCATTTCGTTTGCATAATTCCACAATGCACGAAAGACTGAAGTTAGCGTCGGAAAGGCCAAACATATGCCCTTCCCAAAAAGCTGTGATTTTGGAAGCCATGTTTCAGCACGAAATGTCCCAAATAACAGCAACAAATGTATACAAAGCTAACCCCAATCACATTCCGTCAAGGTCATATGCGGCGTTTAATGTCGTCTCATTTTATCTGAATCAACCCTCCGTAGGCCTCCGATCACTGTGGTCATAGGGCGACCAGTCGTCGTCACTAAATTGGGGATTACCACCGTAGAAAGGACACTGGGATATATCAGCCGGCCAAGAACATGACCGTATACTTTTATCAAAGTTCATAGCTGTTATGGATGAACGGATGAACTGTAAGGGGTGGTTATCATGAAACCAAAGTGATTATACGAGAAACCGAAGTGGTTATACTAGAAACCTGAGCACTGCGACTCTCTGAGTCTATTGTACTATCCCCAATGACAACTGCTACAGGAAACAGTAGCAGCCGGGATCGACGGCTTAACGTGCCCTTCGAAGCACGGGGGGCGATGGACATTTCCAGGTGGTCACCCAACCTGTGATTAACCGCGCCCAGGGTTGCTTAACGCCACCATTGCATTAAGCAAGGCGAGACAACTGGGCTACGGCTGCCCCCTAGCTGTTATTCTAATATAAATACTTTGGGATGTGGCCCCTGTGAGTGTTATCCAGCGGCCGCATACTACAACAGGAATTCCATGTTTGCATAGTAATTTTGCCACTGTGGCCGCTTTGACGGTTTCTAAAACGTTTCCAAGTCTTATTCGAATAGTTTTCTGCCCTTTAAATTGGTATATCCATGTTCCGGTCGACCAATACATGCTAGTTTGCTTGCTTGCCTGTCTGGCTGAGGCTTCACTTGTCGTAAAGATATTTTTTCTTATATTTGTTCTCACTGAGTTTTTTCTCTCTCAATAATGTCTGGGTCATTGTTTTATTAAATCTAGGCTTACAATTCCTTCCATCACCTGTCCTGTATTTTATTACGTCTATATCTCTTTCTTGTTCATACTGCGTTGTCTGTGTCTTTTCCACATTCACGTTCTCTGTTCTCTCCGGTTCCAAAAAACCGGTCCCACTATTTGTTACACAAGTAGTGCCCTTACCTCTGTCCGGCCGGAATTTTGCTCTTTTTGTAACCTACATGTTTTGTCCTTCTCTCCTAAGTCTTCATTATCAACCCTCATACGTATCATATCTTTTGCCATCGGTATTTCGCCAGCAAGCTCGTTGACCGTACTTTGGAGGCCATCTAATTTTCCCACAATCTTGTCCAGCATATCCTGGATTATAACCGTGATTGAATTTTTGATCCCAGCAATTATCAGGGCATCTATATTTGATAGGTTAGTTGCACGATCTTCCTTCAGGGTCGTTCTCAGAGATTCACTTTCTGTTTTTATCTCCGTCATCCCTTAGAATACATCGTTTAGCTTACGTAATACCGTTGTTTGTGTATCTTCAATATTAGGCGCAATACCTTCTATCATCTTATTTTCTAATTCATTCAGGTAACTTTGTGGATCGTGTCGGCAGACGTCACCCCGTCTCTGTGAATTCTTCACTTCAATGTCATTATTCAGCATTACTTCCAACGTAACTAGTTTTTCGTGTAAGAGTTCTTTATACTCCGAGTTGAAGCTAGACAATCCAGTAATACCTCCTTTAAATCTTTGAAGGCTTCAGTTGTGCTAAATCCATGTTTTATGTTCTCATCTTTGGAGTTCACTTTCGAACCGTCCATCTGTTTCGCCGCCATTTTTATTAAATTTGATTATTTTTCTCAGTTTTTGAAAAAAACAGGTGGTGGCCTTACACTATATAAGAGGGACATCAGGAGTTCCAACTAGTTTCGCCATGTATTCCCGGCTTTGTCAAGGATATATACAGCAAGACAATCGACAATCGAACAGTGAAGTGTACATTCGT
>JAHWFO010090511.1:93159-119710 GCA_023313115.1 Rhysida immarginata | reverse complement strand
ATCCTCATCCTCTTTGATTCCCGATCCACTACCCCCACTAATATTGTTAACATTTTTAACTCCTTTTCCCCACATATCCAATTTACTTTTGAACTAGAAACTAACCGATCCATCCCTTTCCTTGATATCCTCATTACCAACAAACCCCACACTAATCGCCTCTCCTTTTCCGTCTTCCGTAAACCGACCACATCCTCCAAATTAATACACCATTCCTCCTCACACACCCCCCACCCACAAACAAGCCTCATTAAGATTCCTAATTGACCGTGCCCTGAAGCTCCCCCTCAGCCCCCTATCCAGATCATCCGAACTCCGCATAATCCGGAACCTCGCCCATGCCAATGGATATTCGACCTCTATGTTCTCCCGTATTCTTCACCGCCGCAGACGGGCCTTCTTCGACCCCTCCCCTCTTGTTTCGCCCCTTCCCAAGAAATGGACGTCCTTATTGTATCTGGGCCCTAGTTTCTCCCAGATCTCTAACTTCTTGTCGTCCCTTGGCCTTCGAATATCTTTTCGTACTCCTACACCATCAGCCCGCATCCTGAACCCACCCACCGCCGTCACCACCGACAAATATTCCCAATCCGGAGTTTACCGCCTGAATTGTGCGTTTCGCGACAGATTCTATATAGGATTATCGACCCGCAATTTTGTAGTACGATTCAAAGAACACAGTGACTCGTATAGAAAACGAGATCGTATTTCCCACTACGCAAACCACCTCGAAGATTCCGGACACGCTTTAAAGACACAAGAAGATGTTATGTCTGTCCTACATATCTGCAATAAGCCTGAAAAAACTGCTACCCTCGATGCGATCGAAATATTCAAAGCCAAGAAGTCCTCCCCCCAACTGCTTCTCAATCATCAAACAGACTTTAATGTATATGCAATACTAACTCTTTATCTGATCTATTATGATCCCTTTTTTTTCTCGGTTTCTTTTTTATGGTTTATGTTTTCCTTTGCATTTTGTTATATCTTGCCTGTTTATCTTTATATATAAAAATTCAGGTTCAGGATGCGTCTGTAAATGTTCTAAAAACTTTTGAACCACTTATCCAATTGAGCTCATATTCGCACAATATGTTCATTAGATTCAGAGTAAAGTTTACATGTCATCAAAGGGTGGGGGTGGGGGTAAATAAAATATATCTTGGTTTATTTTTGTTTGTTTCCTCAAGAGATGGCGCAAGGGAAACTCCATCCAAATTTCATCACACAAACAAAACCGAGCAACGCCGGGTATATCACCTAGTTTTTCTGTAAATCCTCTTGTCCTCAGACAACCGGATAAGTTCTCTTTTCGGTCCGCGTAAACGCGCACCATCCATTTGTATAATTTTATAAAAATTAGCGTTTACACCCTTTTTATTCTATTGACCATTATAATTCAAAAATCTGTTCTTTTTCTATTTATCCTGTTGGCCATTATTTCCTCTTTAATTCTTTTGTATCCTATTGGTTCATGTATATGCATAATATGTACCACTGTTCTGTATATAAAGGCTTGCATGCCTCTTGCTGTATATCTCATGGAACCAGCATATGTCCTATGCTCTGAACAAAGCGAAGAGGGCTAAGTACAGTATCATAGCTCTTATGGGTCGCAACAGCGCCCTCAGCATTGACAACAAGCTACTTCTGTACAAATCGATTATCCGGACCATACTCCTCTATGGCATGCCTGCGTGGGCGACTATCTGTAAAAGCAGATGGAGTGAACTACAGTCATTCCAGAATGTTACCCTGAGGACCATTGCCCAGCTGGACAGAAGGACGGTGAAAAACCAATCCATCCACCTCGATTTAAACATGGCCCATATCGGTAAGTTTATACAGGATCTCCTTTTGATTATGATACAGAAGATGAAGACTCACGACAATAAGCATGTGAAAGGGATACTGGAGAACTCAATGAATATGAACTGGCATACGAAGTATCGTAAACCGAGGCACGTTCTTGACATCAATTTTGAAGATATTAGCAACGTCTCTTTCCCAGACTACTGGAAGATGTGATAATCTTATTTCTCCTTGTATTTTTTTTATTTCGTTCGCTTTTTGTTTCTGACAATCGTCAATCTTACTTTCTTTTTTGTATAATATGGAAGACCGCTTGGGTTGGTTAGGCTTCTTGACTACCTCAGTGCATTTCCTTTGGAGTTTATTCTGGTTAGATGAGCTTTGTGAAAGCGCTGCTTTCGTCCCATCCTAACGAATGTACACTTCACTGTTCGATTGTCGATTGTCTTGCTGTATATCCTTTGTCCTTTAGGGGGGTCTTGTCCTTTGATCTTGGGGCAATCTCTTGACTGGTGCCCCTCAGCACATTTATTACAACGAGGATCTTCCGTGCAGCCCATGGATACGTGTCCGAAGCGCAGGCAGTTGTAACACTGTAGTGGCTTCTTGTTCCCTCGAAAGGCCTCCACTGAAACTGCCAGTGGCCCAATACGTGTTATGTTTTTCAATGACTGGTTGTGTTCGGTGTTCGGGAGTAGAACCAAAACCATTGGCATATCAATGGATCCCTTGGCTTTCCTCAATCGAATAACCTTTTCCGGGAAGTAGTAAAGTTTATTCTGGTTAGATGAGCTTTGTGAAAGCGCTGCTTTCGTCCCATCCTAACGAATGTACACTTCACTGTTCGATTGTCGATTGTCTTGCTGTATATATCCTTGACAAAGCCGGGAATTAATGGCGAAACTAGTTGGAACTCCTGATGTCCCTCTGTTATACTGTAAGGCCACCACCTGCTTAATCAATAGGAACAGTATCATGATCCACCCTTCTACCGTTTTGAAAAAACTTGTCCGAAATTTCCGAAAAAGTTATTATTTAAATTATAAAAAGATTGAGAGAGTTATAGTAATAGAGAATTTCTTTTTATTTGGAGACTCTCTAACATGTTTCGTCCCTGTTGGTATTCTCCAAGAGATGGAATGTACGAGAAACAAAATTTTTCAGATTTTGATATTTTTTCCAACATAATGGTCTGAACCTCTCTTTAATCAACAAAATTCGAAACAAACCGAATCTTCCATCAACTTCCGAATAACTAACCGTAATTCCCAATGGACCACTTTCACCTATTTTGATAAATTTTAATATAAATTTACAATTTTTTTTAAATAAGAACTTTAAAAAGAGCTTCTAAAACCAACAGAAACTTCAAAAAGTATTTCCAAAAAAAACATACTATTCATTAACTCGTATACCCTAAAACCTTCAATAGAGGCCCGGGCGTCTGTTTCTCACAATGTTCCTGGCCCTCCTCCCCCGGCGATTAATCGAGACTCGGCGTTTATTGAAGACCCGGCGTTAAGGACTATTCCCAAGAAATGAGAAGAATAATCGCCGGAATTTATACGAATAAACCGAAAAACAAGCGTTTATTTGAGACCCGGCGTTTAATCTACTTTTAAGACACTACCCGGCCTTTAGTCGAGACCGGTGTATATTTGAATACCCGGCCTTTATTCAAGGTTTTACGGTAAGTATACTAAAAAGTTGAACTTAAGAAAAAAATTTATATTGAAGAACACAAGCAGAAAATTTAATTCTGAAAAATAGGAAAGAAAATTCCACAGCCTGGATTCGCACCAGGAACCTTTGGCACGAATTCTTTGGTTTGAATCCACGCTTTGGAATTTTCTTTCCTATTTTTCATCAATAATTTGAACATTGATGTGTGGCGTAGGATAAAACCCTCACTGAACATTCTTGAGTCATTCTTTAAGAAAATTTAAATAAACTCCTCTCCAAAAGTTAAGCAAGAAATGAAATTTTGGCGATATAATTTATAACCAATTGTTAATTTTCAACTAGATTTCGGGTTCATCAGATGTACAAGCCCAAAAAAAAGTTTAAACGAAGATCTATTCCTGAATAATCATAATGTATCTGACCCTTTATTTATACAAATTAATTTTTATAATCATTCATCTCCGAAACATACCGTCATTTTCTCATATTTAAATGTATAATTTTATTTTTTTAACGATAATACTTATAATTCAGTTCGAATTCAAAAATAACAAATTTCATTATTTAACCTATTAATATTTAATTAATCATTTAATACTTTTCTCTTAAATGATGTAATAAACAATATACAAATTTATATCCGTAACAATTTAAATTAATAACTTTCTTCTCCAAACCGCTGTTATTTTATATATTTTAAAATTAAAAATCTAAGAAACTTTGCTTCTATTTTCCAACTATACTTGTCATTGAAAATGCCGAGAGTTTAAAACATATTAGAGAAATCTCAGCATATATAGAAATTCTGGATTACTACCACTATAGCCAACTTCTTTTATATACATTAAAAGATATTACGGTTATATAAAGTACTTATGCGAGTACCATAATTATAGTCTATATAATATTCTGGTTTTCCAAGGCCAGTTTTAATGTACCGAAATAATTAAAGATGTATCTTTTGACTTATAATATACATGTATAAAATGAGGAGATGGCTAAAATTAGTTGTTCAAATTTAGGTATTCGTCAAAACGCTAATATGAATAATCTTTTTATTTTAACAAACAATTAGGTACTGCAAGTGAAATAATTCCACTCAAAACTTATTACCTAATAGCAATATTCTGATGTATAGAGGATTCTTTACAGGAAATCACTGTCTTCCTGTTTAGAAGTAGTTTTATGATGATCGCCACATTGAATAAGAGGAATGTAACTCCCTTTAAAAAAACACAAAACAATATTATTCTTTTCATCTAATATTAAGAAGGTTTTTCTACTATAGATTTTCTCTCCATAAAATGGATTTGAATGAATCGCTCTTTTTTTTTTTCAAACTGACTTCTTCAGAGATCTTTCCAAATAATTTATCGAAGTAGCAAATAAATATTATAGTATATAATTTAATTGCAAAATTTGAAACTATTTAAAAAATCCTATATCTAAAATCCTATATACAGGGTGATTCTGAAAAAGTGTGTATAGCTGTAAGCAATGACAGAGGTGACCAGAATGGACATTTTATTTTAATACAATATGGGTCCGAATTTGAACGGTAACTGAGATATGAACAGAAATAAAAATGCCGCCACCAAGACCAACAGGTTAATAACTCAAGTTCTGCCACGCCTAGAATTATGAATTTTGGAGGAATAATAGGGTACATAAAACTCTGTATACCGTTAAAATTTGATCGTATTCCAACTAGTAGTTTCCATGTTACGCATTCAAAATTTTAACAGTGCTCACATGCGAATACTAACCAGCACGTATTACGATGTTGAGTACGTAACTCGGAAACTACTTGGTCTGGTCGTTCGCGAGCGTCTAAGTGAGATGTTTGGACAACAATGTATTGGCCGAGGAGGACCAGTTCGTTGGCCACCCCGCTCCCCTGCTTTTACACCACTTGACTTTTTCTTGTGGGGATACCTGAAGGACAAGGTTTATGCTACGCAGCCCGTCTCATTAGAGGATCTGGTTCAACGAATTCAGGAAGCGTGACGAGGAGTGACACCAGCCATGCTTGCCGATATTTTGGTGTCAGTTAGGTTCCGTGCCCAATTGTGTTATGGTGCCCACGGTCGTCACATCGAGCATTTTGTTGATTAACTTTTTGTGTAGTGTGACTGTTTGTAAGCTACAAACAGTTCACCACATGATTGTGGGTGATTGGTTGGTCCGATTTGCATGGTTTTTTTTGTTTTATTTGTTTTTTTATGCTGAACAAGTTTGCAATGGGTTTTTTTCTCTATCCCTTAAGGTTTTTGAGATAAATTTTGAATGTGTCCTAATTTGCATATTTGGGATGATGAAAAGTGCACTATGGGATAGGCCACCCACAACTTCCTATTCATTGGATTCATCAAAATTTAGTGGGGAGGGGGTATGAAAATCGTGACATGGGGGAGGGGGGTCTGAAAAGGCCAAAAAGAGCGTCACGTATTTCTTGAACGTCCCCTATATCATTAATCTTTAATTTTTAGTAGTAATTCAAGAGGAATTAGATAGTCATAAATAAACATGACATCTAAAGAAATACAAAACAGAATGATAAAAGTTAATAAATGATCTTAAATTAACAGTCTAAAATTACTATCATTGTCAAGTAAAAGACTTTCACATTTTCAAATTACTTTCACTAACAGACTTTCACATCACAGTGTCAAATTACTGTCACAATATAATTTTAATGATGAAATTCAACAACTCTTTCGGCTCCCTCCATGTATTTCGTTTTTTAAGAAATGAAGCCTATTTTATTCAGTTTCTCCCGAGTTTTTCCTTCGAAGAATAATAATACTCAATTGAAATATAACACTGGTCAACAACATTTTTGCTACTAGGGAAACTGTAGATGTTCTAAACTAAGTTGAGTGTGCTGATTCCAAATCTGAACTTCAAATTTTTCTATCATGTTAAAATCTCGAGTTATAGAAACTACCTACCAATGTTTAAATCTGACATTATGAGACTTTGACACAACTGAAAGTTAAGCAATATTATTTTACTTAAACATTTAAAATGGTGTTAAACATAGCTTAGATTTCATAAGAATATTTCCATAGAGTAGATGAAGATAAAGCATTTATTCAAAGATGTTTTAAAGATTTGCTCTGTCGCTTGTGCGTAGCATTAGTTTCCCTGTTCAGAAACCAGCAAAAGTCACCCGTCATATTTGGATCGAAACGGCCTTGGTATCTTGTCTCCGTTAAGTTAATTTCATGGTGAAATCTCCCACCATGTTAGTCACTAACAGCTCCTATGTTCAGCGAGAAGAAGTGGCAGTAACTTTTACATCCTGACGAGATAGAGAAATTTGGATTTCAGATATGGAATCAATGCACTCAAATTAGTTTAGAACATCTACATTTGTCAAAGTAGCTGACAAAAAGTATTTTTTGTTGACCATTGTAATTTTAAGGGATAAATATATGTTACTTAATCAAATTAAATACACCTTCGAGTTATCATATTAAAATTAAATATAGATTTAGGTATCTTGTCATCTTATACACAAAAAGCATTAATAGATTAGAAAAAATTAATTTTCTATTAAATGAAATTATAATTATTATGAATGATACAGAGAAGAAAGTTAAATAATGATGGCAGTGATCCTTACCGTGCAAAGGGATATTGACAATGAGATCACGATTAGCAGTCCGATTAATGCAAACGATAGCAAGACCCATCCAAAGATTGTTATCACACTAGAAACTGAAATAAAAAAACAGGAATTTATAAACAACAAATGAGAGAACCGAAATGCTCAGGATGGAAGGATTTTATAGAATTCGAGGATAAAAAGGAAAGCATCTGATTACTAAAGAAGCCTTTATTTGTTAGGATTACATGTACTTTCCAAGGTAAGGCATAGTTCTAAAGAAAATCTAAAGACCTGGATTCACGACTGCTGTGTGATGGACAATCTTCACCCCCCCCCCCCCGGCTGCTGCGACCATCATACAGCAGTCGTGAATCCAGGTCCATCCAGGGACCCAACTCGACGGCTTCTAGCCATACAGGCCCTGGATGGACGTATTGGATCCCAATTCATAAAAAAAATACGTAGTTCTAAATACATAAAATTTAAATAGAGGGTGTAACAGTTCTTTATATATTCAAACGAATAGACTTTTTCTTTAATTTGTAAGCATTCCTACTTAATGTTAAACGCAGTGAGGTTTAAGCCTTGAGTCGTTCTGTGTAAACGTTTATTATTTCTTAAGGAGCATTTCACCCTTGAGAATATCACGAGATCAAAAGTAAAGTTATTACGATGCGCTAAATTTGAGCGGCAATCACATTCAGTGGTTACGTACACTCACATAGTAATGCCATGATTGGCTCCAAATTAATGCCATCTCCCGATGGTCAAAGAAAATTCACGCTAAATTCTGGTGGTTACTATAAAGGAGAAATAAGATACTGACGTAGATACTGACAGCTCGAGGCCAACGAGAGACATGCCAGGCTACGATTAATCGTATTTCTACCAATAATAAGCCCTAAATTATGACTCCGCATGATGATGTAACAATGTATGAAATTTTCGCACTCTGGCTTTGAGTAGAGGCGGTGTTGGGCCAGGGCACTCAAAAGTCACATGATCATCGGGGTCCGGCCAACAATTCATCCTTCATTGTCTCCATCTTGGATATTAACAATCAGTAATTTTTCGTTTGTTGAAAACAATGATCATGATCCGCGATGATCATGTGACTTTTGAGTGCCCTGGTCAGAGATCCTTAATACTAACGAGATATGAGGTTAACACATTTTCCATTGTTGCCTTTGTAATTCCGTGATAGCAGTGGCCTCTGGTGTAGTGGGATAAAGCAAAAGTATCGCTCAGATATCCTTTCCTGCGAGCATCGCGAGAAACTGACGTCATTACGTAACATGCATAAATGACGTCACTTCTTTTCGCAATTTTATAGCTTAGTGAGACGTAAATTGCATTGACGAACTTTTTGATTTATTTAATGTTGACATCGAAATAAAAATTGAATTAATAAAGAAAATATTGGAAATTTATTCGTGTTTTTGTTATCTTAGGAAATAAAATAGATACATTTAATAAATAAATTAATAAACTATAATAAGAAATTAACAACATTTAAGAATAAATATTAATAAATAATAAATAAATGAATAAAATGCAATTAAAAATTAATAAATACACATTATTTACAAGCATATTCATTTTAGAAACGGAAATGGAATAATATAATACGTACACGTATACAGAGAAATAATAAAATTGATGATGAAATTATTTTATAAACTTAAAATTATATAAAATTTTTATTTCTTATAGATTTTATCATATATAACTAAAATATGAAAATCTCTGAAATAATTTAACTTCATTTTTACATTTTGAATATTTTAAATTGAAAATTAAAAAGAAACCAATAAATTTTTAAAAAGAACAACAGATATCCACTGCACTAAATGTAGAATTTTTTTTAAGAATTTAGTGTTTTTGTGCTGATAGACTTTGAACAATACAAAGCATGTTGTTTAAACAATGTCTCGCGGCACATCATTGATTTCTGGCCATTTTTAAATTCAGCTTGCATTTATAAGCCTATCCATATAACATAAAATTGGCCGTGACGTCGCAATGACGTCAAAAATGAGGCTGCCATCTGGTGTAGAAGGATAAACTACATATGCGCAAACAAATCTGCGCATTACATCAAACAACAATGGTTGTCATATCTCGTTAGTATTAAGCACGGTCTATAGATATTCATGGTCATCGAGCTCCATTGTTAAATTGAAGCTAAAGTTTCTAGCTCCTGGTAGGGCGGGAACTCTATTGAAAAGTGGCTCTGCTGCATGTACAATCGGCCAACTGCGTCTGCAGCGCCGCCCGATCGGCAGATAGAAAATTTACTTTCATATTCAGTTTCAATGAATATCTCTACCGCAGGTTACGGTAGGCCTTAGTGCGATCTATGCGGCACCTGGCGCGATCTGTTTTCCTTAGCTTCTCGAAACAATGGAAAATGGCCGAAGCTCGATGACCATGAATATCTATAGACCGTGGTATTAAGGATCTCTGGTCCTGGCCTGTCTCTCGTTGGCCTCGTAACAGCTCGCTTCAACAATAGATACTGACGTAGAAACGCTTCAGCACGAGGCCGACGAGATAACAAGGCCTGGAAGCGAAAAAGTCACCTGACCAACTGGGTGCCAGCAACAATCCAACCTTCATTGTTTCCAACAAAATGAAAAACGCTGATTGTTAACATCCAAGATGGAAACAATGAAGGTTGGATTGTTGCTAGCACCCAGTTGGTCAGGTGACTTTTTCGCTTCCGGGCTTTGTTATCTCGTTGGCCTCGGCTTTAGCAATAGATTATTCTAACAATAATAATTACGAGTGTCTCGTAACCACCACAGAGGAGAAATAAGATAGAGAGCGGATTCGCCTGTGCAGTGCAAGATTTCGGTTGCCAACAACGAGGCGAATAGCCAACTGGGCTTTGGGGAGGGATGAGAGCGAAGTCACGCTGTTAGCAATGCAAAGACCGTGTCGTTTAGCATTTTCAAGAATATAATTCACCGTAACTGTTGTCGCAAAGAATGGCATAACAACCACTGGGTGTTAGGCAAAATTCTCATAAAAAACGATCGTCGTCGTCAAAGGATGCAGCATCACCAGTTTCGTCAATCGCATCCTCCGGAGGGCAAGCGAGAGGATGACGGGGGGCGTGACGCCGAGTGAAAATTTCAAATGTAAAAGAGAAAAATACGTAGAAACAGAGATCTTCAATACAACGTGAAATGACCTTTCACCTTTTAACAATGCTAAATCTGTAATATCAAGATCACATTGACATCTAGCGGTCAGGGATGAAACAAAAGTATTAAATGACGCGTCATAGTGCATTATTAAATAACGTTTCATAGTATATTATCGGGGCCAACGATATAACGGGCCCCAGCGCGGAAAAGTCACGTGACCATCTTAGTCCGGCCAACAATCCAACCTTCATTACTTCCAACAAACGAAAAAATACTGATTGTTAAAATCCAAGATGGAAACAAAGAAGATACATTGTTACTCGGACTAGCATAGTCAGGTGACTTTTCCGCGCTGGGGCCCGTTATATCGTTGGCCCCGGTATATTATTAAATGACGTCTTATATTATTAAAACTATATTTAATATAAAACAATAAGAAATTAAATACAACAATAAAAAAATACAAATGATCAACTTATTGCTTTAAATATATACAGATCGACATCCGCCTAATTAAGTTCGATGAAGGGAATCTGCAAAATGAGCAGTCGTCTTTGTTTCTTCGATTCAAGCAAAATTTCGCTGCGCACCACTGAAATTTCGGCATTTTTTCAGTTTTGAATCACATTGAGGTCGTTGCGCACAGAAACTGAAAGTTCAACTGTATGATCAAAACGTACTGACGTTGTCAAGTCTAACGAGGCCTGGATCGGAAAAGTCATCTGACCTTCGGGGTGCTAGCAGCAATCCAACCTTCGTTTCTAACAAACGGAAAAACACTGATTAACATCCAAGACGGAGAGGTCGTAACGTTGTAAACTAACGTCATCATGACGACATGACGAAGCGCGCCATCTGGGTGAGAGCGGCAAAACACAAAAATCTCGAAATTAAATGCAAATTAGCCTTATGTCATATCTCGTTATATTGAAGATCTCTGGTTAGAAAGGATCAGGTCGAGCGAGAGGAAAGGAGGAGCGTGGGAGTTCTCTGGATGCGATGGGAGAGTTATGGTTCCCGCTGTTTTTAGCACGGATTTTCAAAATGCTGCAGCTTGTTAAATGATCAGTGGAACAGAGAAAACGCCCAGCTCATGCCAGAGACTATAACTTCACTACAAAATGCCTCGTTCGATATCGTTGATCGGCCATATTACAAGGTTAGCGGCATTTATCTTATTGTACACGGAATTTACCTACATAAGCTATCTGTGGGAGAGTACGGAATTGAATCCAGGAGCCCGCATCATGGGAATGTTTCCATTGACCCTTATCGCCTGTTTTGACAGTTGCATAGGATTCTTTGAAGGCTCTAAATTGAGAAGCCAACGTAGTTTCTTTTTCTCGTATCACCTTTTGCTTATTGTTGGGGCGGAAAGTCATACACATCCTGAAAAGGCCCTGTTTTCCGTATAAGTGAATAATTGATATTCTCATCTCCTCGCAGGCGGACCCTAATAGTCAACGATTAGGATCTAGATGAAGGATTTCAGTAAATGACTCTTGATTTTTTTCAACGGACTGTGCGCTATCATATCTATATATTCACGGAGAGCGCCGTCGATGTACTTAGGAACAATAGCGAATTTAAGCTTCATTAAATATTCTCATTACCAGTGGGCTATTATAATTTTGATGCTAAGGTTAGCAGTTAACTAAATTGTACATGTATATTTAATTAACGTGGATGAAAGAAGATTTTTGGTCGGACTGAACTGAAAGGCTGTTATTTATTTTTGTACCTCCTCAAGTGCGAGAATACATATCTTCCCGTATAGTTTTACTTTATTCTGTACTGCTCAATAATTTGCAATTATTAAAGACATATTATTCCTCTCACTTCTGTTCCTTTATTTTGATATACCTTCCACTGTACAGAGTCATGACATTGGGATTTTTCTTCACAGCTGCTGGTACTTCTAATCAACAGTTGTGTCATCTACAGTACTTCAAGAAGCAGTTACCAGTGAAAATCCATGGTTTATTCATACGAGGTAACCACACAAAAGTTTTTGCCGTTTTTAAATCCGGAAAACAAAATGATGTACACAAAAAATAGCGTACCGCTAGTCCCCAAAGTAATCCCCATTGGTATCTAGCACCTTCTGCCAACGTGTCTCCAGTTGATCAATCCCCTGGCTGTAAAACTTGTCGGTCTTGGACTCTAAAGAAGTCCGCGAGTGCCTTTCGCAGATCTGTATTATTGGTGTAGGATTTTGCACGAAGATGGTTGTCCAGAAAATGGAAAGGGTGATAATCCGTTGAAGCAAGTTCTGATGAGTAAGAGGGATGACACAGTTTCCCAGCCAAGCCGCTCTAAGGTTTCCCTGGCCACCCGCCCCACATGTGGCCGGGCATTGTCATGAAGAAAGAGTACCCCTTTGCGATTCGCCAATGGTGACTCCTTCTGCTGAATGCCTATTGCACCAGTTCCAACTGCTGGGAGTACAGGTCCCCAGTGATAGTTTGGCCAGTTGATAGCAGCTCTTAGTGAACCATTTGGCGTCTAGTCCACCAGGCACACTACACTACGGAGTTCATCAGAAATGGCAAATTCTCCCACCTGAATTTCTGGAACCAATGCCCTGCGGTGCGTTCATTCACAGCATCATCCCCAAACATAAGACATATTCGGCAACTTGATGCTGCTGCTGACAAGCCCACCTTGAAGTCATAAAGCAAACAACATCTAACCCTCTCTTTCGATACCTCCATTTGTCTTCACTTCTGCACGAGATGTGATTGATGTGAATGCCCAACAACCCTGTATTTATACAGGCTAACCTTCCTGCTCACCCTGGCAGATTTTGGACCACTCTGTACACTCATTTGCATATCTTCTGTTACTTTCTTTTATGGCAACATAAAAACGGCAAGAACTTTTGTGGTTACCTAGTAATAAAGAAAAAAATTTTTTATTTGATCCTCCACATTTGCTAAAATGTTTAAGAAACAATTTAAAAAAGTACAATTTGACAATGGGAACACATAGTGAACTTTGTTATGTTAAATTCAAAGCAAGATGTCAGACTGGTACCTAAGATTTCTTCCAAGCACATTTTTCTGCCTAATTATTCAAGCATGAATGTTGCTTTGGCATTACAAGTATTTAGCCACACTCTGGTGGCAGCTTTATGTACTTTTAAGTTCATATGGTGTTCTACCAGCAGAGGCTCATTCAACTACTTTTGATGAATGACTGGTTTGACTGCTGGTTTGACTGAAAAGACCAATTACAGATAATACACCACACATATTATGCCCAACACCAATGAGTTATAATACAGTTAGAAAACATCATTTAGCAATGTTTAACAATTGGCTAACAGTAGAATTTTATAACAATAGCCTAGCATGAACTTGACGATTGTAACAACATGGAATCTATACATAAAATAGGCAATGTAAGTATGTTTGTCCGGTTTTAAAAGGCAACTTAGAAGTAAGGTAAAAAGTTAAAATTTAACACAGCCGTGTAATACTATCACAATGATGGAAAAAATCTAAAACTGGAGATAAGTCTCTCAAAAACAGAGAAATAATAATCTTTCTATCTATATATATGAAATAGACTTGGCTTATGTTTCTTTCCTTGCATGTTTGAACAATCAACCCGTCGTGTTTGCGTCAACAATTGGCTGGTCGTGTTTGTATGTTGCGTCAACAATAGTTGATGAAATTAATGCATGCTACAGCCGACGAAAATGACAGGTCCCGGCACTGAAAAATCACCTGACCATCTTAGTTCAAGCAACAATGTAACCTTCATTCTTTCCCACCTTGGAATTTAGCAATCAGTGTTTGTTTCGTTTGTTGGAAACAATGAAGGTTACATTAATGCTTCGAACCAATGACGTATATTAAAGATAGACTCCGAATCCTATTGTTAACAGCGGCAAAAATGAAGCAAATTGAGCCATGATAGTTCTGGGCAGGAGTGAGCCGTGGAGTAATTAGCTTTGTTTTTGAAGATTTTGGACCCGAGGAATTATTAATTCAAAACCATTATTCAAAGTTGTTCTGCGTACAACTGTACAAACAGACAAGAAAAAGGGTCAGGAATCATTTTCCACAAAAATAAATCAAAAATACGTAACTGAAATGAAAATACGTAACTGAAAGACAATCGAAACGAAATTGAAATTGAAACCATGATCGAAAAATTGTTTATAAAATATAATAAAATTCTTCAAATACAAAGTAAACGAAAAGATAAACTTATCACTCCGTGATCGGCGTGTGAAAGAATTATTAATCAGCTACTCTCATGTTTAGCCATGTGTTTTGCATCATCTTCACTCACTTTCAGCCATGACAGTTCTGGGCATGGAGCTTCCCAATTTGCTTCAAGTTACAACAATAGGATTCGGAGTCTATCTTTAATTACGTCATTGCTTCGAACAAGAAGATCAGTTGATTTTTCAGTGCCTGAGCCTGTGTTTTCCGTCGGCTACGGAATTGCCTTAACGATTCACGTTTTAAGGGGGATAATTGTAAAAAGTAATAAATATATAAATAAGTAATAATCAATATTATATCTTTTTTTATTAATCTCTTTGGAGAGATGTAAGAAATTATTCTAAAACAAATAAGAGAGTACAACCTCAAGGGGGTGCAGCTGCTCAAGCTTTTCCTGTAGAGGTGAAGGTACTTTCCCTAATGAGCTAATAACTGGAGAAAATTTTTTTTTGTAATGTAGTAACTTCCTTGAGAGAAGTTATAGATAATGTTCATCTAAACATATTAGAAAATTAGAAAGATTTCAACTCATTGTGTGAAAGGGCAATCCTTGCTGCTAACACTGATACTATCAATATAAACAATCACATTCAGGACATGAGTCCACGCTCTGTGACTGAATACAACTTTATTGAATCGGTTACATGTTGATGAGGCTCTAAACAGAGTCCCTGAACTCTCTCAATCCGTCTATAAAGTTTTTTTAATATAGACAGAAATAATTCAATGCTCATAGTCTTTCTTTGAAATCCTAAAATGTTAAGGATTATGGACGAATTTTCCTAGGCAAATTGGACACAAATTCCAGTGCGAGCATTTTAAAGAATTCTTTTCAGTTTTCCAAAGTAAATATATCCACTCACATGCCAAAAGTCATGGGATAGCAGTGGACTATTTTTCAAGTGGCAGTTCCATCATGTGCAAACAGTATAAATATGCAAATCGGTGTCAGTAGGTTGCTCGGGCTGTTTTTTTATGAAATTTTGCACTACTTGAATATAAATAAGAACACATGAAAAATCCTTAAAGTACACTCACATGACAAAAGTCATGAGACAGGCACCTAATAATGTGTGGGACCTCCTCTAACCCGGCAAACTGCCACAGTGCGAAGTGGCATTGATTCCACAATTCGGTAGAAGATATCTGAAGACATTTTCAACCATTTGGACTGGAGAGCATCCCACAATTGTACGGTTGTTTGAGGTTTAGGAGCCCGTGAAGGAATGACCCTCTCGAGCACATCCCAAATGTCTTCATTTGGATTCATATCTGGTGATCGGGGTGGCCATATCAAGCGCCTAGTATTGCCCCGAATGCTCCTCAAACCAATCGCTAACAATCATGGTGCATTGTTGTCCTGGAAAGTCTCATCGTTGTCAGGGTACCTGAAGTCCATGAAGGGCTGCAGATGGTCAGCAAGCAGCTGGACATAGGTCTGGCCAGTTAGTGAACAGTCTACCTTAACCAAAAGACCCAAGCCATGCCAAGAAAAAACACCCCACACCATTATGGAGCCACCATAGGCCTGCAGAGAGCATGCTTGACAACTTGGGTCCATGGCCTCATGGGGTCTGCGCCACACGCGGGCCCTACCATCAGCTCGTATCAGGTGGAATCGAGACTCATCAGACCAGATCACAAGTTTCCAGTTGTCAAATGTCCAGTCGATGTGTTCATGGGTACAGGAGAGACGTTGCTGATGATGTCTTGTTGTTAGCAAGGGCACTCTCGTAAGTAACAGTGTTTATCTTGGTATTCTTCACGGGAATTCAACTTGAAAGAGTCCACGAAAAATTCTGAAGAGTTGATACAGCCGAGCTAAGATTTAGATGGTCATATTTCTGAAATCAGAATTCGAAAAAGTTAATCCGTTTTAAAGTTATCGTGCAAACGACGGCCGGACGGCCGGATAAACGTACAGATCATACGTGCATTATTAGGAGCTTTAGCATAGAATGCGCCCTTGGTCTGTACGTTTATCCGGCCGGCCGCCTTTTGCACGATAACTTGAAAACGGATTAACTTTTTCAAATTCTGTTTTCAGAAATATGACCATCAAAGTCTTAGCTCGGCCGTATCAACTTTTCAGAATTTTTTCGTGGTCCCCTTCAAGTCGAATTCACCTGACACCAGTGAGTGTAAATAAAAAGATAATGGCAAATCATATAACAATCGATATGTCAAGAAGGAATACATTGTTACTTTCTGTTCATCTTTTAAGCATTAGTGATATCGGCGCGCGCACGTGAGATCGCTTTGTCGACGCACGAATGCTCAAGTGCTCATAATTTATATTATTAAGTAGCCGAAGAATGGAGCTACTTGGGTCATTCTCACGAAAATGGTACAAATCATGTCCGCTACTGTTGAATTTTTTTTCAGAAAATATTAGAAACGCTACCAATTAAACATATTTTTTATTTATTCTTCATTTAAATCTGTATAATGAGGTATTTATTGTTTTGAGTTAAGTGATTTATCAAAGTCTTAATTTTATTATTTGAAGAACAAGCAGGACAAATCTTTTTGTCCCAACTTCAAACCAATAAGAGTTAAAACATTATTTAAGAAATTGCTTAATTACTACACCTATGTAAATTATCAATTACAATGCATCTCTTACATAAAAATGATTTTAACAATAAATTTCATTAAAAAATATTTTTTTAATAAGAAAAATATTTCCTTATCAATGTCCTAACATTTTGAATATATTGCAATGTCCACTATGTTACAGCCCTTTCAAAAACAAAATAATAAATTAAATTGAATCTGGCAACAGTTTTGAGATGACTAAGTAGTACAACTTCCATACTTAGTCAGCCATTTTGGATTCCACAGTCAACAAGCAAAAAAAGACCCATTCTTTTTCTCTAATAGTTAATTTGAGCTTTTTAATGTCAACTATGTTACATTTAAATTAATGATTAAAAAAGTTTTTTTCCTGAAATTGCATGTAAGCTAGTAAATTTAATATTATGTTTTCATTTAATATTATTTTCTTAATTATTACTTTTTTATTTTTATTAGAAAAGCGTCTTTCAGACTTAATTGTCCACTCTGTTACATACTCTGGGACATATCATATTCTTGCATGAAAAATGAAATCTTTATTTGTGTTTTGAGAAGAAAGTTTATGCTTGGCCTAATGAAACAAAATCTTAATACAAACAGAATACCAAGGAATAAAAAACTTAAAGTTTCAGATATTTATTCTTGTGCTTCCTCAGGTGAGTCTAGTGGTGTATCTGATGATTGCCTATTAAAGAAGTGAGTGCTAAAAGCGTGAAAGCCTGCACAAACATGCTTCTTGAATTTAAAACTGGTGGTGCTAGAAAATTAACGTATAAATATGTTCTCATGGTTCAAAGTGACATTGAAGAAGATGGCGAAGTTAAAGTGATGAGCTTAAGGAAAACAAATAACGAGCGTAAATTATTTAAACTATTAACACAGATATCTCCTATATTCATTTGATCAAATTAATAAAATCTTACCAGAGCCAAAGTTAAACTATTAGGTGGACGTTTATATTATGAATTTTTATATGCTGTTGATTTTTTCCAAAAAGTAAAAAGTAAATTTAATATAAAATTTATGAAAGTAGAATGTTGTTTTTCTGTTATTCTTTCATAAAGTTACAGATTAATCCTATCTACAGCAGTTGTGTCTACTCTGTTACAACTATGTCTACTCTGTTACAGAAGTGTTTTTATTGTAATTTCAAATTAGAAAATCAAAAAAAATTTTGAATTAAGAGTATTAACCTGTTTAAATAGATGGAATTGTATCCAGAATAGTGCAATTTTGATCTTATTTAACTTTATTTGATATGTTAATCTAATTTTTGCACATACTTTTTTCAATTTTGCATTTTGAAGCATGAAAACTATGAAAAAAATGTAAATTTACTCTTTTATCATAAAATTTTCTTGCATTTATATAAAATAAATGTTCCTTTGTTGAACAAAATGTTTTGAAAAAAAAAAAGAATTTACATAATTTAATGCAATATATAGATGTGTAACAGAGTGGACAAAATCTCCCATAACCAATCAAAAAACTATGAAAAATCACATATTAGTACTAAGTTGAGGTAGGTTTTTACCATAGAGAAAAATTTAATCTATAATCTGTTATTAAGAGCGATAGGTACTTATGTTTTCACAATGTGTGTCCGTCCGTCCGTCCGTCTGTCTGTCTGTTGGTTGGTGCTCTAGCGTTTGAACGCTTCCGAATTTTCGACTTCCGTTTTCGCCATTCGACAATTTAGGGAAAACGAAAGACTTAAGTCGGTGAACAACTTCCGGTTCAAAAGGTCACAAATAACATAGGGGACCACGTTTTTCACTATATAATTCCATGTATAAATGGCCTGTGCACTGCCAAATGCTGTTCTCTCTTTGGCATTTCATACCTAAAGCAGAGAAAAGGCTTGTGAATTAAGTGAAGACACGTGATGGTCTTACTTGATGGTCAATATCAGTCAGAGCTGATTCAAGGGTATGTGGTTTAGTGGGACCATTACGGTCTAAAGGAAACTTTCAATGCTAAGATATTGCATATGGTTGAAATATCAAACAGCTTGAAATAACATATGGTAGAATATTAACGTAAAATTAATGATAGTCGAAATAGGTTCAATGGTATGTGGTTTCATGGAACCATTATGGTTCAGTATAAAGTTCCAAAGCTCAGATTTGGCATGTATTATATAAAAAACAACTTGGAATGATCTGTTATGATTGAATATAACATAAAATTAATTATATTCGAAATTGGCTCAAATGCACCTGGTTTAGTGGAACCATTATGGTTCATTCTAAACTTGCAATGCTAAGATACAGCATGCAATATATCAAATAACTTGGAATGATGTGTCATGAATGAATATAACGTAAAATTAATGATAATCTAAATTGGTTGCATGATTCGTGGTTTAATGATACCATTATGAAACCATTGGAAACTTTCAATGCTAAGATATGGCATATAATCACTTCCGCCTTATATTACAACAGTTAATTTGTGTTAGCCATATTTTAAAAATTGCTAGTAGCTAATTATCCCTTCAATGGTACATGCTTACGTAGAAAGCGTTGGCAATAGTTTATTACGAAAAATTGACCCTTACACAGAACGCTTCAATAATTTACGCTTCGATGGTCATAAAGTACCTAGCGTGATCCTTTGCATGATTACAAACTTAAAGTTCCTTATGCAAAATGTTCAAACCTCAAATGTTAAGGTCTAAACATCACGCGAAGTAAGCTGAAAACCTGTCGAAAACGTCATTTAATCTCAACAATTGCCGCCGATTTAATTGTAATCGCCCCTTTGAATTTAAGGAACTGCTGGTGCGGAAAGTTCATAATGACGTAACGAAGCAAAATAAATTTTGAGTTTTCGACATTTTCGATAAGTTTGTAATCATGCAAAGGTTCACGCTAGGTACTTTATGACCATCGAACCTGATACACCCTGTATATAAATACGGCAACACATTTTTTGTTATGGACTTTTACCTGTGTTAACGTGGACGAATACGCATGAAATTTATATGATTGGAAAGTTCCTGTGCTGTAGATGTGCACAATATTTTTTGATTGCGTATTCGTTCACGTTAACACAGTTAAAAAGCGTTTCAAAAAAAGTAGCATTAAGAAACATTTTGTGCACCATATTTGTCAACGCATGTAGCATTGCCTTTTTTATTGTTTTTTTTAAAATAATAAATATCAAATAACTTGTACCACTGTTCTGTATATATAAAGGCTTGCATGCCTCTTGCTGTATATCCTTGACAAAGCCGGGAATAAATGGCGAAACTAGTTGGAACTCCTGATGTCCCTCTGTTATACTGTAAGGCCACCACCTGTTTAGTTATCAAATAACTGTTGATGTTCATTTGAAAGAATTTTAATTGTTGTAATAATAATTGGAAAATGGTCTTTGGAGGATTTTTTCAAGCCATTATCTACGATTTTGATGAATAAATTGTTATTAACCAACTATTCAAAATATTTCTATAATTAGTTAAGTAAGCATTTTATGTATTTTTCGTCGTTTTCTAAGCTATTTTATGGTTTTTTCATACATTTTGAAAGTAATATTAGTTAAATACCAATTTTGAAGTTTTTGATTTTTGTTTATTTTTTAAAAATTTTGTTAACACTCTTTCTGTAGTAACAAAAAAGTTATCGATTTTTGGTCCGAAACAGACCTTAATTTTCCACAGTGGGATGGGCGAAGAGACGCAGAGATAGGGAGGGACAATTTAGCTTAAATATAAATAATATATTTAGATATTAATTCGATAGATATATTAAAAGATACCTTTAGATTTTCAAAATCATCATTGCGGTGAAATGAATCGGGGGTGTCAGAAATGTCATGCAAAGCATTTTGGATATTTATTGTGCTATCTATTTTTCATTCTTCAAAGTTTATTAATAAGCAAGATTGAGACTAGAACAATTACAAATATATTTTTTTTCTCAGAAATGTGATCGAATTTCGATCATTGGGGGAACCTAGTTTCATTAAATAGGAATGCTTACAAATTAAAAGATTCTTATATGTTCTAATCTATAGAGAATTGCTAGTTTTTCCTTTTAACTTTTCAGGTAGTTTTATTCAGTTTGAACTATACATTTCCCTTAGAAGTACGCCTTGCTTACCAACCAGAGGCTTCTTTAACATCCTCATCTAATTTTTAACAACGAAAGGCTTTTTTAGAAATCAAATGCTTTCCTTTTCATTCTCGAATGCTTTCCTTTTCATTCTCGAATGCCTTAAAATCCTATCGGTCCTGGGCATTTCGGTTGCCTGACTTGTTTAACATTAATTTAAGTTAGATTAGATAATTTTGAATATAGAAATTTTGAAACATCAAATGAGAATCATTTTCGTGAGAATGGCCCACTTATTGGTTTTATAATGTAAGTCCGTCCGCTTCATAATTTCTTCATTTTTCGATGAAGAAGGTTGAAGTTCGGAATGTCCATGGGTATGTCCATCTGCGCTGTTTAATTCGGTTTTGATTGGTACACTGGGGTCGGAATTACCTAGGTGGGATTCAGAGAGGATTCAGAGAAATATCTCTGTGCTATTTAGGTACGTAAAGGCGTGAAATTCAGTATCCAGATTCCTCTAGGCAAGATCTACATTATTATGAAATTTAGGCCCAGTTTTTCCATTGGGGTCGGATTTGCGGGGATAGCAGTCATTTGGTTTTTAGAGCTATGGCAACATATGGCTTGTAATATATCATACGTTCGGAAATGATGAGAAAGGAAAGAGAAGACGAGCTTTTTGCATTTTCTACATATTAAGTTCGAGATAATTAACTTTTTGATTAAAAAACTTGAGGAGAGATAAAAAGTGCAGATAAAGGGGTAAAAATAGATGAGTGCAGGATCTGCTACTGGCCTTACCCTACTGGGGGTGGGGTAATTTCTTTTTAATAAATGTATAATTTGTATTTCCGCTTCAGTGTTAAAGCTCCTTTTTGGAATGTTTACAAGATTTTATTATAAGTAGGTTTTTTTGTTAAAGCTCCTAAAAAATCTTGCAACATTCCAAGAAAGAGCTTAAGCAGCGACAAAGCGTTCGTCACGTGCTTGTATTCATGTCAACAATGCTTAAAAGATAAACAGAAAGTAACAACTTCTCAGACTTAGCGAATCAATTGTTATATGACATTTCATTATCTTGGTATTCTTTACAGCTACTGTTTTAGCACATGAATTAGATGTGAAAGGTCCACGAAAAAGCCTGAAAAGTTATTACATCCGAGCTAAGACCTTCATCGTCATTTTTTCTGAAAACAGAATTTGAAAAGGTTAATCAGTACGGCCGGACGAAAACAGGTACAGACAAGGGTGCATTCCTATTATTATAATTAGCTTTTAGGTAAAAGCTCCTAAAACTAAAAGCCACATAGATGCAGTTGATGTTTAAATTCAAGTTAGGAGGAATGGTAGCAAAATAATATGTGACGGTGAGTAAAGCGAATAGCGGAAAAACGAATAGGGCTGTCAAGAGTGAATTTTCTTGAAACTTCGAAATCTTTATTATGAGAGTCCACATATAATACTGTAAGTCAATGAGGCCAATAGGCGGCTCGCAAGGTCATCTCTTGTGGTCTCCAAAATATAAGTGTGAACTAATTAACTGACTTTTCATACCCGCTTATCCGTTAAGGTCGCAGAGGCAGCAGCCTTATGGAGGATCCCCAGCGCTCACAATCTTTCCCCATCAGGCACATGTCCGAAATGGTAATACCCAAATTATTCGAACCCTGATTCTCCATGCAGTCTAGCCACCTGGTTTTAGCCCGACCTCTTGGTCTCTTATCCACCTGCTTGGAAAATAGCAACTGCATAGGAATATAGCATAGACGTAAAGTATCATGTGAAATTACGGCCCTCACCATAGAAAATTCTATGATGAGGCCCCATAGTTTATTGGCCGTCACTTCTGTAAATTACAGTAACATATGCAGAACATGTCAAATATATGTCATGACCTTTTTATTAAGTACCGAAAGGTGTTTTATGCTATCAGTGTGGGGAAACAAACGTGTCTGTCTGTCTGTCTGTCTGTAACTCAAACTCCTCCGAGGCTATGAAAGATTTTCAAAATCAGTTTTCGTCAGTCGATGAATATGGTTCATGGCACGAACCAATCACAAATATTATCTAAATCTGTTGAATAGTACGTGCACAAATGGTACCTTTACGACCCCACCTAGCAATTTTCAATGGAGACGTATATTAAGTAATATATCAAACAAATCGTAATAACGAGATATACTCTCTCTCACTATATGAAAAAAGCTGCAGGGCATATGGGAAAGGACATCACTACTTTTTCACCTCCGCCCCGTAAACTAGTCTCCGACTGCGCACGCGTACTGCTCAAAAACACGAAGCACTGTTTCGGTTTCATTTTAGCCTCAGTTTCTGTTTTATTGGCTGCGCGTTGATCTGAATGAGATGACAGTTGGTAAACTGGCCTTCCCATACTGCCTTGCAGCTTTTTTCATATAGGCTAAGGTCAAAAACTCTCACCGGTGAGAAGAGTTAGCGCTTGATCGGTCAGAAATCCCAGTGAGAAATTTGTGACGTCATTTTAACGCGGTCAGAAACGCCAGTTAGTGCTGCTATGCCTAACCGGTTAGTCTCACCACCCTCACCGAGAAAAAGACGGTTAGCCCATTGAGAAATGACGTCATCAATCTCTCACCGGTGAGGGTTTTTGACCTTAGCCTTAGTGAGACAAATGATAGAAGCGGATATAAATTACTATATTCGCCAATTAATAAATAAGTTTCCGGGAATGAACCATTTTAATAACGGTTGAAATCGAAACAATGACACGTGCTCTAATGGTACTCTTATAACACCCTCAACATTTTCACTGCTAAAATATGGCATGTAGTATATCAAACGACTTGGAATGATGTGTCAAGAATGAATATAAAGTAAAATTAATGGTAGTCGAAATTGTTTTCAAGGAACCTGGGTTTAGTGGAACCATTATGGCTCATTGGAACTTTTAATGCTAAAATATGACAAGTAGTATATAAAACGACTTGGAATATGTGCCATGAATGAATATAATGTAATATTAATGATAATCCAAATTTGTTTCAAGGAACATGTGTTAGTGGAACCACTATGGTTCATTGGAACTTTCCATGCTAAAATATGGCAAGTAATATATCAAACGACTTGGAATAATGTGTCATGAATGAATATTACTTAAAATTAATGATAGTCGAAATTGGTTTCAAGGAAACTGGTTTAGTTGAACCGTTATCGTTTAGTGAAACCATAATGGTTCATTGGAACTTTCAATGCTAAAATATGGCATATAATGTATCAAACGACTTGGAATGATGTGTCTTGAATGAATATAACGTAAAATTAATGATAGTCCAAATTGGTTTCAAGGAACACTGTTTAGTGGAAGCATTCTGGTTCATTTGAACTTTCAATGCTAAAATATGGCAAGTAATATATCAAACGACTTGGAATGATGTGTCATGAATGAATATACCGGAAAATTAATGATAGTCCAAATTGTTTTCCAGGATCCTGGTTTTGTGGAACTGTTCTGGTTTAGTTGTAACCTTATGGTTCATTGGAACTTTCAATGCTAAAATAAGACATGTAATATATCAAAGGGTTTGGAATGATGTGTCATGAATGAATATAACGTAAAATTAATGATAGTCCTAATTAGTTTCAAGGAACCTGGTTTAGTGGAACTATTATGGATCATTGGAACTTTCATTGCTAAAATATGGCATGTAATATATCAAACGGCTTGGAATGATGTGTCATGAATGAATATAACGTAAAATTAATGATAGTCGAAATTGGTTCAAAGGTACGTGGTGCAATGGTATCTTTATGGTCCATTAGAAACTTACAATGTTAACATAGGGCTGTTTAAAAATATAGTTCCGCGAATGGTTTAGTTTAACCTTTCGGTACTTGGTTATGTCATTCCTCAATGGTTTATTAAGTACCGAAAGGTGCTTTATGCTATCAGTGTGGGGAAACGTGTCGGTCTGTCCTTCTGTCTGTCTGTAACTCTAAGTCTTCCGAGGCAATGAAAGATTTTCAAAATCTGTTTTCGTCAGTCGATGAATATGGTTCATACCACGAACCAATCACAATTGTTATGTAAATCGGTTCATTGGCACGTGCACAACTGGTAACTCCATTTTCCCGCCAAGCAATTTTCAATGGGAAGTTAAATTATATTAATAAATCAAATAAATCGTAATAACGAGATAGCAGCGGATATTCATTACTATTGTCGTCAGTCGATGAATGTGGTACATGGCACGAACAAGTCGCATATATTATCTAACTCGGTTCAATAGCACGTGCACAAATGGTACCATCACGACCCCACCTAGCAATTTTCAATAGAGAGATATATTAAAGTAATATATCAAACAAATCGTAATGACGAGATAGAAGCGGATATAAATTTCATTTTCGCCAATTAATAAATATGGTTCGGGAAATAAACCATTTTGAAAATGGTTGTAATCGAAACATTGGCACGTGCTCTAATGGTACACTTATGACTCCCTCAAAAATTTTCAATGATAAGACATGGCATGTAGTATATCAAACAAATTGGGATGAGATGTAATGAATGAATATAACAAACAATTAATGACAGTCGTAATTGGTTTCAAGGAACCTGGTTTAGTGGAACCATTATGGTTCATTGAAACTTTCAATGCTAAAATATGGCATGTAATACACTGGCGGAAAAAAAAATCCCAACACCAGGAAGGACTTGTGCTAGATGAATGAAATTTGGACAGTATATTCAGCTATGGAATTTATTCAATTGATTCAAGTTCAAGGTTACAACTTATAGGGGGCGCACCCTGTACATGGTGAAAAGCACGGACTTTAGTACCCGCTGTAGTCGCCGCGCTGATCTATGCAGGCCTGCACACGTGCATGCATACGGTCGTAGAGATGCTGAATGTCATTTTGTAGTATGGCATCCCATGCCTGTTGTACCTGGATGGTCAGATCAGCGACAGTTGTTGCTGGTTGTGGAAGAGCCCTAACACGGCGTCCGACCATGTCCCAGACGTTCTCAATGGGCGACAGATCTGGTGATCGTACTGGCCATGGTAGGATGTGGACACCCTGAAGGGCACGTTCGGTTGCAGCGGCAGTGTGGGGTCGAGGGTTAACCTGTTGGAACAGCCCCTCCTGGCATACAAGCATAATGGGTTCAACAACCATCCGAATGTAAACATTTGCCGTCATGGTGACTGGGTTAACCACCAGGGGGTCCTGCTGTCGTAGGAAATCCCTCCCCATACCGTAACGCCAGAGGTGGGGCCTGTATGCCGACGACGGATACAGCTCGGTAACAGGACTTCCCCACTCCTCCTCCTGACCCTTGTGCGACCATCAATCTGAGCCAAACAGAAACGACTTTTATCCGTGAAGACCACAGACCTCCATTCTGCCCTCCAAGTCGCTCTGGCCGGTCCACAG
>JAHWFO010090511.1:41712-93149 GCA_023313115.1 Rhysida immarginata | reverse complement strand
CCACAGACCTCCATTCTGCCCTCCAAGTCGCTCTGGCCGGTCCACAGACCTCCATTCTGCCCTCCTGGTCGCTCTGGTCCACAGACCTCCTTTCATCCGTGAAGACGTGCCGCACGGTGTTAAGGGGTAAGAGGCAAACATGCCACAGGGCGCCTGGAGTGGAGGTTCCTGGCCAGGAGACGGTTCCCAATTGTGCGTGGAGTGACGTTGGGTGCCACAGCAGCCCGAATGTCCGCTGCAGGTGCTGTCCGATTTGCCACAACCATCCTACAGATGCACCGGTCAACCCTGTCTCCACTGGCCGGGGGTCGTCCGGATCCTGGTCTCCTGGTAATCCTGCCTTCCCTGGACCACTGCTGCCAACAGTTGTACACAGTGGCAAAGTCTCGATCCATGCGTTCTGCAATAGCACGGAACGAATGTCCACCCTCTCGAAGGCCCACTACACGTCTTCGTTCGAATTGGGTTAGCTGCCCTTATACACGTCGCAGTCGCCGTCGAGGCATGTTTTCTTCTACAGTACTGTATCACACACGTCCACAAGTGTCTGAAGTGACACAGACGCGCGTCTGATCTTCTTTATATCTGTCATTGGAATGTCTCATTTGCATGTACAGGGTGGCGCTGGTGGCGCCCCCTGTAAGTTGTAACCTTGAAACTTGAATCAATTGAATAAATACCAGAGCTGAATATACTGTCCAAAATTCATTCATCTAACATAAGTCCTTCGTGGTGTTGGGATTTTTTTTTCTACCAGGGTATATCAAACGACTTGGAATGAGGTGTCATGAATGAATATAACGTAAAATTAATGATAGTCCAAATTGGTTTCAAGGAACCTGGTTTAGTCGAACCAATATGGTTCATTGGAATTTTCAATGCTAAAATATGACATGTAATATATCAAACGACTTGGAATAATGTGTCCTGAATGAATATAACGTAAAATTATTGATAGGCGAAACTGGTTTCAAGGAACCTGGTTTAGTGGAACCATTATGATTCATTGGAACTTTCACTGCTAAAATATTGCTTGTAATATATTAAAGGACTTGGAATGATGTGTCAAGAATGAATATAAGGTAAAATTAATGATAATCCAAATTGGTTCAAAGGTACGTGGTCAATTAGAAATTTACAATATCAATATAGGGCGATTTAAAATATGGTTCCGCGAATTGTTTAGTTTAACCTTTCGGTACTTGGTTATGTCATTCCTTAATGGTTTATTAAGTACCGAAAGGTGTTTTATGCTATCAATGTAGGGAAACGTGTCTGTCTGTCTGTCTGTCTGTAACTTTAACTCCTCCGGGGCTAAGAAAGGTTTTCAAAATCTGTTTTTGTCAGTCGATGAATATGGTTCATGGCACGAAGCAATCACAAATATTATCTAAATCGGTTCATTGGCACGTCCTTTATTTTACCGCCAAGCAATTTTCAATGGGAAGATATATTAAGTAATATATCAAACAAATCGTAATGACGAGATAAAAGCGTGTATAAATTACTATTTTCACCAACTGATAAATATGGATCAGGAAATGAACCATTTCGAAAATTCTTGTAATCGAAACAATGGCACGTTCGTTCTCTAATGGTACCTTTATGACACCCTCAAAATTTTTCAATTATAAGCTATGGCATGTGATATATCAAACAAGATGGCATGGTGCATCATGAATGAATATAACGTAAAATTATTGATAGGCGAAATAGGTTAAAAGACAACTGGTGTAGTGGAACCATTATGGTTCATTGGAACTTTCAATGGTAAAATATGGCATGCAATATATCAAGCGACTTGGAATGATTTGACATGAATGAATGTAACGTAAAATTTAATGATAATAATGTAACGTAAAATTACTGATAATCGAAATTTGTTTCAAGGAACCTGGTTTAATGGAACCATTATGGTTCTTTGGAATTTCAATGCAAAAAATGGCATGTGATATATATCAAACTTTTTGGAATGATGTGTCATGAACGAATATAACGTAAAATTAATGATAGTCGAAATTGGTTCAAAGGTGCGTGGTTTAATGGTATCTTTATGGTCCATTAGAAACTTAAAATATTAACATTGGGCGGTTTAAAAATATACATGTAGTTCCGCGAATGGTTTAGTTTACCTTTCGGTACTTGGTAATGTCATTTCTTAATGGTTTAATAATTAATGTATGTAACTTATTTACTGACAAAATTAATCTCTTTGCAAGATGAGTAAAGGCTTAAAATACTTGTATGTATTGTAATTTTTTCAATGGTACCATATATATATATATATATTACCGGTATTGATGCTTTCTCGCATTTTCGCTTCATCCATTTCTATTTTCTGATTATTGGCTTTGGCCAGCCTGATCTGCTCATCCAAGCTTTTTTCAATGACCTCCATGAACGTATCATGCCAGAAAAGAAGAGTGGCACCCACAATGAGAAAACCTAAGACAGATATCTGAAAATGAAAAGAAGAAAATATATCGTAAAACGATTTTCAAATATGTTAAAAAGAAGCATATAAAATGATTGATTTTTAATTTTACAATATAGCGATTGGCGAAATCCTCATGTAAATACATGGTGTCCAAAAAGTTATCGTGCAGTGAAAATGGTGGAGTGAAATGTGAAGTTATACTTATGGCATTGCCGTTTATCTATAGGTTGGTTAGTTGATTGAATTTTAGGGCGTCGGCTGCTATGGTCATTTTGCGCCCGACAAAAAAGTTTAAAAAACTCAGATGAAAGAAATATAATAAAAACGTGAGTTACAAAGAAACAAAAGCAATAAAAGTAGGTCTATGTGGATTAAAAATCACAAATATATTTAAAACCAAACTTTTTTTTCATATGGTTGTTCTCTAATAAGAAATGTCATGAATATTGTAGCGCTGTCGAGTAATGTAAATTAGTGTGTAAAAGGCACTAGCTAGATAGTAAATGATTAATATCCTTTTTTTTGAGGGGGGTTGTCCCCTAGTACAAACTTTGTGAATATGATTAGTGTGTAAAGGCACTAGAACAACGTATACTTAATGGTCAGTGATATATAATGCAAAAGCAAAAAAAGGATGACTATATGAATTTAAAAACATGAATAATTTTTAAAAAGAGAAACACTTTTTTAAAAATCATAGGGTTGTTCCCCAACAAAAAATCTAGTGAAAATTTCAGCCCTAATGAGCGTCGTAAATTAGTGTGTAAAAAGCACTGTATTAGAATATGCGTAATAGTCACCATTGCTCCACATGAACACAAAGGAGCTGGTTCTTTTTTTAAGAAATGGACGTGAGTAAGACGGCTGTGACCATTCCTAAGCCGAATTAAAACGACATCCTCTCACCTACTTGTTAGACAAGGTAAAAACCACGGGATGATGGCACCCTTTATTTCAAATAATTTATTCGCTGAGTTAAGAGGCCAAAACTCCTGCCAAGAAGATAAGAGTTACTTGGAGATCACCGGAAACAAATGTTCGGTGATTGAACGTAACTCAGAGATCGATAAGTGAGTAATAGCGTATTTTGCCGCTTTATCGAACCCGTTCATTTTGCTGGATACCCATGTGACTAGGGATCCAAACAAAATAAATTCTGGTACCTTGGGAATCCAGGTAATAAAGATATTCCTGGATTCTCTGAACAAAAGGATTGTCAGAATTGAATGATTCCAACAATTGCAAAGCGCTCAGAGAATCAGAGAATATCCACAACTTGGATAAGCGAATTTGGATAATAAAAACAGATCTGTATTGCTTTGGCTATGGCTAACAATTCCGCTGAGAAGATGGAAAACTCGTTTGGCAAATGATAAGAAAAAACCGACTTGTTTATGAGGAATGCACAGCCGACTCCATCTCTGAATTGGACCCATCTCTGTATATGTGAAAACCATCTGGAAGTGTTTTAAAAAAAACTTAAAAAGTGACTATAAAAATTCGGTTACTATCCAGCGAACAAGTTATAATTAATAACTGGTTGGGGAAGGATCCACCGAAGAACATATTTGACTTTTCGGCTATGCATGGCTGGAAATGAGAGGTTCAGGCTCTCCAGAAAATTTTGGAACAAATTGTTGATGCTTCTAAAAGTATGATGAGCGGGAATCCCAGTTTATCAAATAAACAGGCCAAAGCTGGATGCAGAATTTCGTCGTGTATATGAAGAGCATACTTGAGAGAAGTTTGGCTCTTCTAAACTATAAAGGGGGTTCAGAAACATCCACATAAAGGCTCTCTATCGGACTTGTTCGGAAAGCTCCTGTGGCAATTTTTATGCCTAGATTATAGATGAGAAATAACAGCTTCAAAGTACTATGTGAAGCTGAGGCATAAACAATGTTTCCATAGTGTAAGTTAGACCTGACTAAAGAGCCGTATAGGAATAACACGTTTTCCTATCAGCGCCCATTTGGTAACGGAAATCGAGCGCTAAACATTCATAGCATATAAGCATCTCGATTTTAGATTACGAAGATATCGGAGCCATGATAATTTTTTATCAAAGTTCAGATCCAAGAATTTATGGGATTCCACCACTGAGATCGGGGATCCATATAGTGTAAGGTGCGGGTCTGGATGGAGACCTCTCAAATATCAAAAGTGGACGGCCCTTGTTTTTTGGGTTGAAAATTTAAAGCCTATTTCGTTGTCCCAGGTTACAAGCTTGTTGATGGCTAGTTGCAGTTGACGCTCAATAAAGAACATTGAGGACCCTCGACAGTAAATGGCGATGTTATCAACGTACAAGGAATAAGATTGACAGATGTTATCAAGGAATGACAGCCGAGGTTCCTGGTTCGATCCCAGGTCGCAGAATTTTTCCTTCCATTTTTCGATAGAAAAATCTGTACCTGATGCTTGGTAGGCTTATCTCCAGTAATAAAATCATTTATTATTTCATTTATCTGTGAGTTCCACAAACTTTCTGATGGTTGGATAGGAGAGATTCTCGATCTGTGGGCCAGGTGCCCGCTTCCCATTGGGCTTTCAACTATGACAACTTGGTTGTCTTTAAGACACCTTGAGTCAGCATGGCTGGCCAGGTGTCTGCGATAGCCCAACTGGTAGAGGCGTCGGCCATGACAGCCGAGGTTCCTGGTTCGATCCCAGGTCGCAGAATTTTTCCTTCCATTTTTCGATAGAAAAATCTTTACCTGATGCTTGGTAGGCTTATCTCCAGTAATAAAATCATTTATTATTTCATTTACAAGGAATAATTTACAGTGGAGGGAAGTTGTGAACAAGCCTCATTAATAGCAATGAGGAAAAGGAATGGACTCAGAACATTTCCCTTTGGGACACCATTATCCTGCCTAAAGGGTCTAAGCGTTGAGTCAACGCGCACTCGGAAGATTCTAGTCTCCATAAAATTGCACAAGAAATAAGGAAGATGTCGTATTTCCGCAAAAGTATTGCTATTCCATACCTCCAAGTTGTGTCGTATGCTTTTTCCAGTTCGAAGATTTTTTTATCTATAAGAGATGCTAGAAATGTCATCCTGGGTCTTGAACACACATCTGCTGGGGATAACCACTGTTCAGTGAGAAAATAAAATGTTACAGGGAATTTAAATTATATTGCAGTTTAACTCCATTTCCACCAAATAGTTCACGAAGTGGTATCCGAAGTTCCCGATCTGGTATCATTATTTGTGAAATAAGAAAATTACGCGCTTTTGCCTTTAGATGTACCTACACGCAAATCACACGAGTGGATGTGTGAAGTGGCGGGGTGATAGGAGAGTGATAACGTGTCAGAATCCATCTGCGTCTTGAAAAATAGACGAAAAAAATATGAGCAGCCTGTTGGATAAATTTTGCGTGAAATTAGGTAAATCCCCCATGGAAACTCTGGAAATGCTTCGTTCGAAGTACGGTGATGTTGCTATGGGACGCAGTCTCTGTTTCGAGGAGCATTCAAGGGTGGTCAAACCTCAGTGAAAGACGGCGGGCGTTCGGGACGGCCACGAACCAGCACAACACCAGGGAATGTTGCGAAAATTGCAGAAATGATTCGAGAGGATCGTCGCCGAACCATTCATGAACTGCGTGAAATGGTATAGAATTGGTTATCCTCAGTGGCAAGCAATTCTTACCGAAGACCTGCAAATTCACCGCGTGGCCGCGAAGTTCCTTCCCCGAATCTTGACTGCCGACAAGAAGCAGCGGCGTTTAAATGTGTGCACGGAACTTCGTGCCACTGTACGTTCTGATGAATTAAAGGCTATGAGTATTAAATTATTTCTGTCTCTATTAAAAACTAGATGAGATACCCGGCGTTGCCGGCGAAATAAATAGTACAACACGGTTCAAAAAGTATCCTTTATTATTATATCAAGTACTGCATCCTTAATTATCACTGCAACAGAGAATCACTTTAGTAGAAATATCTTTAATTTTTCAATGAGATTATGACCCAAATGATTATGATTGTGAAACTGAATCCTCACTACAATGCCTGTTGCTACACAACATTTTTAGTTTTTCCATCTGGTGCCAGGATGAAGAGGTTATTGTCCCTACCAATACGTAAACATGCCATGTGCAGCTGGCCATGTGAGAAGCATGGCGTTCTCAGATCAATACCTGCAATCCGGAGTGACTGACCCTGTGCCTTGTTGATCGTCAGGGCAAAGCACAACTTCACTGGAAATTGTACCCTCTTGAATGGAATAGTTTCCTCTGATGGGATAATTGGAATTCTTGGGATGAATACATCTTCTCTGTAGCGCAACCTGTCAGGACTGTGGCTTGGATGACATGCCTCAGCAGCTGCTACACAATTAGCCTGGTACCATTGCACAGCCTTGGATCATCAATATTTCGAATGAGCATGATTAGTGAGCCAACTTTGAGTATGAGGTTGTGCACCTGCAACTCCGGAGTACGAATGGAGTTTAAGAACTCAGTTGGGTACCGGACAGCATCGTCCTCTTTCAGCACATTGACTTGTAAGAGTGCTCTGGACCTGGAATAAAATTCTGTGTCTGAATGTTCACCATCTCCACTGTATCATTTCTTGCCGCCAGTATGGTCCTCTCACAGCAGTCTGCTTTACTAAAGTTTGACCTGATGTTGGGAAAAACCTTGCTTCCGAGCTCATCTACTGATGAATCAATGACACCACATGGGAGAGTGATTTGTCCACTGTTATCCTCTTTAACCCTTCCATCTCTAATCTGAAGTAGTTTCTGGGCAAACTGTCCCGCTGACTTTATCACCCTAGATATGGACCCTCATGTTTGTTGTGAGGCTAAACTTTACAACTTGCTTCCAAAGATGAGAGTTCCTCAGACAATCCTTGATCTCATCTGCATGTGTACCCCTTGCTATGATTGGCAAAGTCTGCCTAAAGTCTCTGGAGAGCACTATAGTGGCACCACCCATGGCCTCTTTGCTTCCTCTCAGGTCTTGGAGAGTCTTGTCAAGTGCATGGAAAGCATTTCGATGACTCATCGTGGCCTCATCCTAGACAATGAGCTTGCACTCCTTAAGAACATGTGCCTGGCCAGCTCCTTTTGATGTGTTGCAAGTCACTCCATCTGAACTGGCCAAGTTCAGTGGCAACTTGAATGCTGAATACGCTGTCCTTCCACCAGTAAGTAGAGTTGCTGCAATGCCTGCAGAAGCTACTGCAAGGGCAATTTTCTTCTCCTTGCGAACAAATGCCAAGAGAAGATTGAGACAAAATGTGTTTCCCGTTCACCAGGAGCATCCAAGAAGGCGATTCCACTCTTTCCACTGGTTAACATGGCAGTTATTGCAGTGTACATAACTCTCTGATCAGGAGTCAGCTTGGGCTCATTAGAAGACACATTAACTGCCAGAGCTGCACATCGTAGCTTGTCTAACGCAAGATATCCTTAGTCACAGCTGCAGCCTGATCTCTGACAGGTGCTAGCAAGCCATGTAGAGTCAGCTTAATGCCATTCATTGCCTCCACCTTTTCCTCCAAGATGAGCAGTGTCTGATTGAAGAGGGTATCAGAATAGTGTACGGTGAGATTGGGATTCTACTGCCTTGCTTGGTGCAGAAAGTCCTCTGGCATGCTTTCCCTGTGCTCATTCCACAATGTGATGGGGCTGTTTAGCCCGCAAGAGGCCACCAGAATGGTAAATAGGTTCCTCAGTTGTGCTGGGGATCTGGCAAGTGCAGCCTCTTGTATTGCCTGGTTCCAGTGTGAGTCATCCTCCAGAAGGCCCAGCTCATAGCATGCCTCCACAAAGGTACACTGCTTTGCGCCTGTGACATTTCCAGCTACATCCCGAATTTTGATGAGCTTGAGGTTTTGAAATGAGGTGGGCCCGGACATGGTGCAGCAGTAGCCTCAAGTGATAGGCCTCTCGATTGTTTGGATGCACAGTGTATACTCTCCCAAGCGCATCGTCTGTGACATATCCTGGAAAATTGGCCAGTGGCACACCCTGCTTCCTCAGTTTCCACTTCTAAGCAGTCTAGAGGAAATGCCTAGGCATCTCGGCATGCAGCAACGTCTTTGCCAGTGGGACAGGCCTCAAAGAAGCCTGTGAGCGTTGTCTTTGGAGGAGCCTGAGCCAACTGGGCCAGAAGCTTCCCAGCCCTGAAGAATATCCTTTGTCCTTCCTCTAGATGGACGACCAGGTGTACCACAGTGGAGTACCGCTCATGGATGGCAAAGTTGAGAAGGCGCCTCATTGCCTCACTGCTGCTGATATACCTACCCTGCTGGTATGTACTCACCTCATCATGCCTGCTCTGCGATGGTAAACATTGAAGCACCATTTCCCTTTGTGACGTACTTGCAGATGTACTTAATGCTCTTCACAGAATTGCAATACTCCACATTGATGTGCGCCTGAAAGAGTCGAGACAGCAGGGGGCAGTATGGGATCACCCAGCTGTTGTCAATCATCGGCAAAGTGCCATCAGACAATTTGCGCTGAGCAGTGTAGCCACCATCCTCTGGTTTCCTCCGGCGATACAGAGGGTACCCATCATCACCAGTCTGAGTTTCCTACAGGAGCTGCCTTGAGTACCTCTTGGTGCATTTACCTTCCTTGGTGCAGGGTGAATTGTCGCGGCGATTGCAGAATGACCCGTGAATCATGTGTTTTGTGACCACGTCAAACAGTTTAGGATCCATCTGAGGGTTTGGAATCTGAGCACTGATTATGGAATCAATCTGATTAGGCCTGATTTTGGTTTTCAGCCACATCAGCAAATGCATGTGTGGCAGACCTCGCTTTTGCCACTCTATGGAGTACATGAAGCCCAAACAATGACAATGACCTCCATCTTGATGACCTTCTGACGGAAGACCGGGCCACTAAGTCAACACGCTCTGTGGCTCTCTGTCCTGGCATCAGCTCCACAGTTATCTCCTCCCAGGCTGGATTGCATGTGAAGGTGATGAAGAAGTCTGGGGTGCCTCTGTTACGAACATAGGTCAAGGCATCCTCAGCATACCAAGCATACTCATGCAGAACCACCAGGCGGCCCACATTTTCAGCAGTGACATTGTTATCATTGGCTACAGCATCTCTCTCAGTAGACCATATTCCTCTGCCCGAAGCATGTCCTGGCTGTTCCTTATCCAGCGCAGTCTCTCATTCTCCACCTTGGCAAATTGTCAACTACATACTGCTGAAAGTGTGTGAAGGCCAACCGAAGAGCTACAGTGGTGCCGCGAAAGAGCAGAATGGAGGTCTGTGGTCTTTAGTGATGAGAGCAGATTCTCCCCGTACACCAGTGATGGACATGTACGTGTGCGGCGAAGAGCAACAGAGCGCCATCTTTCACGGTTCATCCGTCTACGGCACTCTTAGTGTGTGTGGATGGAACATTGAACAGCATTGAACCAGTAGATTGTGGAACCTGTGCTTCGTCCCTTCTTGTAACAGGAGGGGAACATGTTTTTCGGGCAGAATAACGTCCGTCCACACACTGCCCATGTTAGATTGCAGGCCTTATAGCATGTGGCACTATTACCGTGGCCAGCACGATCTCCAGACTTGTCGTTAATTGAGCATGTGTGGGACATGATGGGACGTAACGTTCATCATCGCTACACATCTGCTGCAACAATTCCATAATTGCGCCCGCATGTTCAGGAGGCTTGGAACCTACCCCAAGACGGCATCCTGCATCTTTATGACCGTATGCATGCAAGAGTCGAGGCCTGCATAAAAGTACGCGGCAGTTATACTAATGTGGTCTATTGTCTTGCAATTTGAATCATTTCTTGTATGCCGCCAATGCTACAAGTGTGGAAAATTTCATATAAATTGATCCATTCCTTCTAGGTGTTGCATTTTTTTGCCAGCAGTGTATATTATTCTGTTATTTGTTATCCAATCGTAATTTTTCTGATTTTATTTTTATTATTTATTTATATAAATTTGAAAAAATTAGTATACACTGGTCCTCGCTGGACCTGGTATGGTGCATGATAGACTGTACAGGGTGTTGTTAAATTTCATGTCAAAGATGATAGGGGTGATGACATACAGTATACGATTCTAAGCAAAAAAGTTCATAAGAACATGGGTCCGAATGTGAACGATAACTGAGATATGAACAGAAATAAAAATGCCGCCACTAAGATCAACAAGTTAATAACTAACTTTCTACAACATCTAGGATGATGAATTTTGGGAGAATAATAGGGTACATAAAATTGTGTCTACCGTTAAAATTTGATCGAATTCCATCGAGTAATTTCCGAGTTACGTAGTCAGCATCGTAACACGTGGTGGTTAGTACTCACATGTGAGCACGTTTTACGATGTTGAGTGCGTAACTCGGAAACTACTCGTTGGAATTCGTTCAAATTTTAACGGTACACAGTGTTGGAATTCCATATGAACTTTTTTGCTTAGAATCGCATATTCCATCACCCTTATCATTTTTGACATGGGATTTAACAACATCCTTATAGGTCTCAGCGGGAATTGTTTACATTGTAAGGAAAAATTACAGCTACTAACAAAATATCAAATATTATATTACACAAAATATAATAGTATAAAAGGCTCAAGATACGAGGGGCGATTTGTAAATAAGGTCTCCATGGCTGTAACTTTTTTATTTGTTAACCGATTTTCAAAATTCTTTTTGTATCTTATACTCACATTTGTCCTTTATGTAATGCACTATTCACTTTTCGACATAGTCCCCATCCCTTTCCACGCATTGCGCCAACGCGTGACCCCTCGGGTGAATCCGTTGAAGAGGAATTTCGGGGTTGTTGTCGACACCAGGATTGAATGGCTGCTTTGGACCCTCTTCTGGAGTACGATAACGTCCGCCCGCACACGAGTCACCACACACCAGAGGCGTTGCAGCGCCTACAGTTCAAACATGAAAAATTGCAGTTCAAAAATGAAAGACTTTGCACATTGCGACTTTCACCACTTCCCAAAGAAGAAAGACCCCTTAAGGGACATGAGTTGGTTCTGACGGCGAGGTAAACGCTGTCATTCAATCCTGGTGTCGACAACAATTCCGGAATTCCTCTCCGACGGGTTCACCCAACTAGTCACGCGTTGGCGCAATGCTTGGAAAGGAATGGGGACTATGTCGAAAAGTGAATAGTGTATTACCTTAAGGACAAATGTGAGTATAGGATACAAAAAGAATTTTGAATATCGGTTAACAAATAAAAAAGTTACAGCCATGGAGACCTTATTTATCAATCGTCCCTCGTATATTCTTGAATAACAAGTAAGGGGGTGAGCAATTAATGATAAACTGTGATGGAGCAATTGAGATTCGATCGATCACGTGACTAGTACTATTAAATGATTTTATTAGGTAAATAAAACCATAATTCCAGTCATATTAAAATATCAGTCGGTCAAACAATCAAGTAAATACAAAAATTAAGCAGTTATATATTAAGATTAGGGAAAAAATTATATTAATAATACATTGTTAACATCTAGAGTGAATTAGTTTTTGCTAAAGAATAAGCGGTCTACTGTGTATACTCAATGACTGTATCATTATGTTTCATATTAAAAATTAAGTAGGGGAGGAAAATGCGTCAGACAGGCCAAATATTGTTAACCGCATATTGTTTCAGATGCCTCCTGAATATTCTAAGGGGCGTTAATGTTCGAATAGGGTAAGAGATAATTGTGTATATCTTGACTTGTTTGAATGACTATAATAATAATAATAATAATAATAATAATAATAATAAATAAATAAATAAAAAATATTATTATCATAACTAGTTGTTGGCCTCGATTCGCTCGGCTGTGATGCGCTTGCCGTGCGGTTTGTCTTTTTTAATCAAATCAGAAAAAATAAAACAAAAAATCAATTTTTTTAAACAGCATACTGCATTACAAACATCACGATAAATCATATTTTAGTGAAAGTTCTATCACTATTTTTGATCAATTTTCCTTGTTCTTGAGGAATATCATGAATACAAATTTTTATATTGCTTTTAAATTTTGAACGTGATAAAGTGACATAAAGTAGAACCATGAGAAAACACAGGTTCATTTAAAATTAAACCTACATGAGAAAACTATTATCTTTGACTCTTATTTATAGTCATAGTAAAAGAAGGAATAATTGGAAATTGACATCTTTTAAGTAAGAAAGGCAACTTAAAATCACTTGATTCAAATTGATTCTTGGAATTTTACAATTTCATTTCTAGTTGCCTCATTTACAATTTTTGTTTGAATTAAATGTCTATGACATGATGTGACTATTAAGTGAGTTCCATTGCATATTCCTTTTTTTTGGGGGGGGGGGGGATTGAAATTTCTTATCAACATGACAATCTTTTCTACTTTTAAGTGAAGGATATGTGGTGGAACTCCTGATGGTGTCAATGAATTCATCATTTCTATCGTGATTAGATATTTGATCATTCAGGTCTGCTACTACTGAGTCATTACTTTTGAATGCAAATTTTCTTCCTTCCATTCGTGCTATAATTTCGTTGTTCAATGTGAGAGCACCAATATTTGTTGAGCATAAGATTACTGAATTTGATAAATCATCAGATGAGAGTAATTGCACATCATCTCCAAAAATTGTCGAAATTTTATTAGTCTCAGGTGAGACAATCATTTCGTTTGGAATTTCAATTAAATCACGATCAAAATTTTCAATTCTTAAAAAATTTTCCAGAACCAATTTTTGTAAAAGAAGCCACTCATTGAAATCGTCTTGATCTGCTTACGAAAATTTTGTAAAATGTTGCCATAAATTTGATGGTTTAATGGATGCTTCAATAACTTCTGTTGCTGTTCCTCTTGGAACTACCGGTAAGCATTGTCGAAAATCTTTTCCAATGGCTATCATCTTATTTCCAAATGGCTTGTCTCGTTTAGTTGGATCGTTTTTAACTGCATCTCTCAAGAAAATATCGATGCATTTCAGTATGTTTTTTGTTAACGTTGTTACTTCATCGATGATTATAAGTTTTGATTCTAAAACATCTTTACCTTGAAGTGACGATGGCTAAAGTGTTGATGTTGAGTTTTCAAGCAATGAGACTGACAACTTGAAACCGCTATGAACTATTCTACTTTCTTTCATGAGTGTTGAAGCAATTCCAGTTGTAGCACTTGGGAGACTTTATCTCCATTTCTTTGGATGTAATTCATTACAACTCTATAAAGATAGGTTTATCCAGAACCACAGGGTCCATCAAGATAGAATAATCAGGTTGTGGCATTTTCATCGTAAACTGATTGAGTGATGCTTTCGAAAGCAGCTCTTTGTTGAGTATTTAAAGTTGAAATGAGTCGTTCTGCTTCTCGGCTCTCTTCAGTTGGATTAAAATTACTAAATTAATAATATTAATATTTTATTCTTGAAATTTTCAAAAAAGGCTATAATTTTGCAATGAAAAATCTGACTTGATACCATTTATACCTCGATAAATAGAGCTAATTAGAAGCTACATTTCACTTTTTATCTTTATCAAGATATATTAAAAATCTTTTTTTTAATTGAAAAAATATGAAGAATTTGTCAAAAAATCGATTATCTTGGCCAAATCCGAAGTCAGTTTTTTGAATTTAAGTGCATTTTAATTGTCTATTATCGACCGCCGGCCAGGTGGCTGAGAGGGCTAGGGCGTAGCTTTCTAGTTCTCGAGTCCACCTGGTCGTGGGTTCGAATCCCGCCGTGGGCAAGAATGTTTGTGTTTGTCCCGGGCTCATACAGATATAACTTGTGTAAAACGCGTAATATGACCTTAGAGTCGACGATAAAAATTCTAAAAACCAAACCAACCTATTATCGACCAATAGAGCATTTTTGTTTCATCAAGATAACTCTTATGGTTTGGTCACAAGTGAGGGAAAGTCAATGATGACGGACAGCATAACGTTTTTATTAGGTAAGATTAAAATTTTGCAAAGAAAAATCTGATTGATACCATTTATACCTCGATGAATAGAGCTATTTAAAAGCTACATTTCACTATTTATTTTATCCAGATATCGTAAAAAACATCCTTTTATATTGAAAAAATGTGAAGAATTTGGCATAAAATCGTTTATCTTGATCGAACCTTAAGTCAATTTTTTTTTTAACTTAAATTCATTTTAATTTTCTATCATCGACCTATAGAGCATGTTTGTTTCATTAAGATAACTCTTATGGTATGCTCAGAAGTGAGGGAAACTCAATGATAACGGATAGAATAACGTTTTTATTATATTGGATATTGCTTAAATTTACAAATAATCTCTGGCATTTCCAGAAGCCATTACAGAGGTTGAGTCAAAAGTAGTGGTCGATCACCGCGGATCATTGCTACCCAAAGTAGAGTCCATCATGCTCGATGGTCTTCATACAACGATCAGCCAGTTGGCGGATGCCCTCGCAAAACCACTCCTCGTTTTCTGGGCGAAAAAGTCACGCACGGCGTCTTCAACCTCACTGACATTGGCGAAGCGCCTTCCATGCAGGAAGTGCACCATGGGCCGGAAGAGATAGTAGTCGGAAGGTCAGAACCTCGATTTTTTCCAGCAGTTGACGACACACCTTCACCCGTCGTTGTGCTTGCACGGGCGTCAGCTCGTGGGGCACAACTCGGCAGCTTCTATTGACCTTTCCCATGGCTTGCAGATGTCGAACCATACTTGATTGTGATGTCCCGATGTCCGCCGCTAGTCCACGGGTGGTGCTGCCTGGGTTGGCTTCCACTTGTTGCCGTAGGGCTGCGTCATCCACTTCTTTGGGTCTTCCGCTCCTTGGCGCATCTTCCAGGCCCTTGTCTCCAAAAGAAAAGCGGGAGATCCACCCTTCTGACCTTCCACCCTGCAAATTTCGGCGGCTGCTGCTCGCGCACTGGTCCCCTTTTTCCATTACTGACGAAGGAACCCGCGTATCACCAATTTTTTGCCATATTTTTACACCGGCTGACGCAGGTAGCACAATGTCTATGGCATTCTAATTCGTACTGATGTTTCTTCGTCAAACTCTAACTCCCCCTCCCGAGTTGGCCACTGCTTTTGACTCAACATCTGTATTGGCCTATATTGTAAGTCGAGCTTACAAATAAAATATTTAAAAATAAATTTACAAAATTTGAAAAATGGTAAAAAGTTTGGGGGTTGATATTATAATAAAGCAGTTTGTTACTTTATAAATAAATGTGCATGTCTGAATAAAGTAATTTTGTTATATTGTGGGTATCCGAAGAGGCGCAAATAGACGAAAAACTGAATTTAGTTTACGTAATTTCATCAATATACGTATATACCGTTATTGAAGTTATAATATTTTATTCATGTTATGAGTTGTAGTAGAGCCCCAGAAAACGACACCGTAGCATAAATAAGAGTGTATCACTGAGTAGATGTGGTAATTAATACAGTCTGGAGATCATACCCATTCTCTTATTTAATTTGGTAATGAGGTTATCAGTGTGTAGATTCCATTATAAAATATGCGTCAAATAAAGGCCCAAATACTTAAATGATTTTATAATAAAAAGTATTTGATTATTACAAAAAAATCATCGGTAAATTAGGACTCTCCCATCTGTTACGCTGGGTAAAAAACATTATTTTGGTTTTATAAGAGTTTAGTGACATCAGGTTCACATCGTTCCAATCCTTTAGAACAGATAGTACTGAGTTAAGGGACCGCAAAAGTTGCAGTTGGTCTATATTGGAAAGCAAGAGATTAGCATCATCGGCATAAAGGATAATAGAAGCTGGAGAAATAGCGCAAGTAAGATCGTTTATAAATAAATTAAACAAAAGGGATGATAATATAGATTCCTGCGGGACCCTCCCAATTTCTGGTTAGCAGTGCTGACGATGATCCATAATACGTTAAAAAGTATTGCCTATTCGACAAATAATAGCGACCCACTCAAGAGTAGTTGTTTAATTTATAAAGGAGTAAGTGGGTTGATATGTTGTCCAACGCTTTAGCCTAGTCGATATAAACCGCCGCCACGTAATTATTTGAAGCCATTTCTTTAGTAACCGATTCAGTTAGCTCGTAGCAAGCCGTTTCGGTGCTACAACAAGGTACGAAGCCATGTTGAGATGGACCAATTAGGGAGTATGTATATACAAAATTGTATAGTCTAACGTATAATAATTTCTCTAATATTTTTGTGAATATAGGGAGCGTTGAGATTGGACGGTAATTTGTATATTGGTTCGGATCCCCCTGCTAAAAGATCGGACAAACTCTTGCAAGTTTAAGCGCTGTTGGGTAACGGGTCTGTGTTATTGAAAAATTGAACATCATGGATAATGGTACTGACAAAGCATGTCTAACTAATTTTATAACATACGGGCGATATCCGAATGGGTTTGGAACTGATGTTGATTTAATTTTGAGTATAATATCTTCTACCTCTGTTGGTGTAAAAGGGAAAGCATAAAAAGTAGGTGAATTAGCGGCATTTCATATGTGAAACTTTATCTTTTTTTGCGTTCCGCTTATCTAGCAAAGGTGTTGGCAATAAAGTGTGAATAAACTCGGATAATGTGGACTGAGTAATGTGCTGTTCATCAGTAAAAGGATTAAGCGCTCGATTGGTATTTTTGGCCAGCTCTTTCAATTAGTGCCATGTATCTTTGGAATTATTCAATAGCTCAAACAAATTGGAATAATATTTACGTTTAGCCCCGGATATCTGTTTTTGACTAAATTAGAATAAGACTTAAATAGACTGATAGTGTGAGGGGAAGGCTTATGTCGCATCTTCAAGTAAAGCTTACTCTTATTTTTTATCATCAATAACAACTAGCGCGACATCCAAGGTTTACGCATTGGTTCGTAACGTTTCGGTTTTTGCTCAGTTTTAGGCATGAAATAACGCTCATAATCAAGTTGGAATTGTTTCAGGAAATTAGTAAATATTGCACCACTGACTAGGCTATTTGGTAGAAGCTCAGACCAGTCTGTTACTTGTAGAAAAGAGTCAGACATTGATTTACGAAAGAGGGTGATCGTACTTTTCTGTATAATCGGCGATGGTTTTGGTATATTGGTGCTGACCTTATCAAATATAAATGTGGAGAAATACTATTAAAAACATGATATTGAGCTATCCAGCGTCTCTGTATAATGGGGCGGCAAAATTTGTAAAACACTAATCTATTGGAGAATATGTGTGATACTGTGAAAAATAATGAGTATAGGATTTAGAGCAGGGTAATAGCCCAGCACGTAAAATTGGATCTAACAGTAAATTAACAGTTGAAGGTGGTTTGTCGAAACTACGAGGGTAGCCCAGAAAGTAATGCACCACAATTTTTTTCTTCAACAATTATTTATTGAACACAATGAAACTTATCCACACGAAAGAATGAAGTTTCTCGTACACTCCCTATTTTTTTCCACATAATCTACGTCCCGATCTATGGCCTTCCTCCAGCGAGACACAAGGGCGCACCCATGTCTTCATTGTGCGAATCACCTCTTCGTCATCCTCAAAATGTCTTTCACGAATGGCATTCTTCAATGGCCCAAACAAGTGACAGTCTGAGGGCGCTAGGTCATGGCTGTAGAGTGGATGGGGTAACACTGTCCAATCCTGTTTCGTGATGTGTTCCGACGTCCTTAAACTTGTGTGAGGGCGAGCATTATCGTGTTGAAGCAAACAATCAATTGGATTGGTATGACGTCGAGTCGCTGGAAGGGCTTCTTGAGTTTGGTTAATGTGTTCACATATGCCTAAGAATTAATGGTGCTGCCTCTCGGCATCACATCAATGAGTATGACACCATCAGAGTCCCAAAACACACCTTACCAGCAGAAGCAGTTGCTTTGAATTTTTTCTTCTGTGGAGAGTACGGATGACGCCATTCCATCGATTGTCGTTTTGTTTCGGGCTCAAAATGGTGCACCCAGGTTTCATCAGCTGTCACAATCCGGGACAAGAAGGCTTACCCGTCAGCTTCAAAACGTTGCAGCAACTCAGAAGAAATGTTTTTTCTCAGAGCTTTATGTTCCTCCGTAAGACAGCGCGGAACCCACCGTGAACACGTTTTGGCGTAAATCAGGAGCACGGATGATTTCACCCACACTTCCTTTGCTGATTGACAGCTCCAGCGCCAACTGCCGAGTCTTTCTGCGTCAGGTGTGACAGGCGAAGATGAGCGCATCAACACGCTGCATCTTGTCAAGTGTGACAGCCGAGGATAGCCGTCCCGACCACGGCAAATCTTGGAGCTCCGCCGAACCGCTTTCTGATGGTATCACCCTCTGTGCCCAGCGACTAACCGTACTTCTCTTGACTGCTGATGCTCCAAAAACTGCACTTAAACGTTTGTGAATGCTTCCAACCGTTTCTTGCTCCGCAGTGAGAAATTCAATGACGACACGCTGCTTGTAACGTACATCACTTACAAACGCCATGTTGTTCCATTGCTGCACGTATGCTGTCTGTCGGAAGAGACGGAAACTTTGCGCGCGCACTCCGAAAACTTCAAAGAATCCATATCTCAAGTTTCGCATTCGTACCATTGTTGGGGACGGAGAAAAAATTGTAGTGCATTGCTTTCTGAATTACCCTTGTATATACTAGAAATCCACCCGTCACATGACGGGTGTCAACCATACAGGTTGAAGAGTAAAGAAATGAAAGTTGAGCATCAATGGTTTTCAAAACCTAATATTTTGCAACAATATAGTGTTCATTTCCATAAAACGTTTTTCAGTTTATTCATTTAATAAGCTGAATATTATCTTACCACAACAATCCCTGGCTTCGGACGGATTGTTGTAACTTTCTTTGTTGGCCTCGGACGGACCGACGGACGGATATATACCGGATGAATCTGAAAATCTGCCACAAACTTCGCATGCGTATTCTCCATGGCCAAATGTCCTATCAACATGGGTCTGAAACTCAACCGTTAACGTGAAAAATGTCGTCCAAATGTGGGTGCCTATGTGAGGTTTGTTTTACAGATATTGTTCCAAATGACGTCCATGTGCTTCATCACAGGCGTGCAGACGTCTCTGAAACGAACGGCGAACATATTCTAACACTCCTGTGCGGTTCCTAATAGCATCAAATTCGGCGACAATGCGGTCACATAGCTCATTCGCATCCTGGACGGGTGTTGCATACACGTTATCCTTAACATGCCCCCACAGGTAGAAAATCAAGACAAATTGAGGTCGGGAGAACGAGGAGGCCATGCCACTGGTCACGTCCAATCCATCTTGCGGGAAAGCGGTCATTCAGTAACTGACGTGCAATTGAATGGTCGGGTACCTGAACATGTGTGTACACCCGCGCTTGCAGTAAACTCGATCCTCTATGCGTTCTGCACGAAACCACTGGGGACCAATATCGACAATTTCTGTGATCCGCTCGTCAGCCAACCTCACAGGGGGACCCACTTTTGGACGCCATTTTTCTCGTTAACGGTTGAGTTTCAGACCCCTGTTGATAGGACATTTGTTTCTTATTTGGTCATGGAGAGTACGCATGCGAAGTTTGTGACAGGGTTTCAGACTCACCCTGTAGATTATGAGCAATTAAGCAATCGTGCGTCGACAAAGCGATAGTCACATCCGCGTGCTCACGTCAACAATGCTTAAAAGATAAACAGAAAGTAACACTGTATTCATTCTTGAGGAATCCGTTGTTATACCGGGTGATCCAAAAGTGTATTAGATTTTTTTACATTGTTAACGAGATTTTCAGTGTTTGCGAGTGCCTCGTGATTCTTATGAAAGCATTGAATTGCTGGAAAGCAAACACTGAAAATGTCGTTAACAATGTAAAAAAATGTAACACACTTTTGGATCACCCGGTATAACATGCCATTATCTTGGTATTCTTTACGGCCACGTTTTAGCGCGTGAATTCGACTTGAAGGAATTCACGAAAAAATCCTGAAAAATTGATACAACCGAGCTGAGACCTTGATGGCCATATTTCTGAAAACAGATTTTGAAAATGTTCATAAGTTTTCCTCTCTGAGAGAGGATATATGATAGAGAAAGTTTTGAATGCTTTTAACGTCAATTTGTTAAACAATGGCTCTCCAACATTCTTCCACTCAGCCAATGGCTCTCTGTCATGCATTGATCTATCTATATCCTCTTCATCTTTTGCACCTAACTTAGCCTGGAGGGTATTCTCAGATTTACATGGTAGTGATCATTTCCCGATTAGTATATCTCTGAGTTCTTCTTCTTTTTCCAACCCTTTACCACGTTGGAAATTGGATAAAGCAGACTGGCAGGTCTTCCAATCCCATCTACAGTTTGAGAATAAAACACCCTTTCCATCTGTAGATGAGGCTATAGAGGATTTCACTTCCCGCATCCTCCATGCGGCGGAACAATCCATTCCTAAGTGCAGATCGTCTTCCACGAAAATTCCAGTGCCATGGTGGAATGAAGAATGTGCCCTAGCGGTTCGAGAACGTAAGCGAGCTCTCCGCATTTTTACCGCACAACCCACTCTTGAGAATCTTATTACTTATAAGAAAAAAGGGCCAGTTGTAAACAAATCATTTCCAATAATAAGAAACTCTGTTGGAGAGATTATATCTCCTCCATTAATAAAAACACTCCTCTTCAAACAGTATGGAACATGATTAGGAAAATAAATAGGAAAAGACTCCCGGATAAACTCCCTTCTCTCATTGAAAATGGTCATACATACTTTGACCCAAAGGAGGTAGCTAATATCCTCGGAAGGACATTTGCTGAGGTTTCACAGATAAAACATTACTCAGCCTCCTTTCAAAGACAAAAACATATCGAAGAATCGCATGCTATAAATTTCGAATCCCGAAACCTCGAAAAATATAATCTGCCGTTTACATTACGGGAACTGCATTATGCCCTTCGTTGCTCCAGTGATTCTGCGCCAGGCCCAGATGGAATCTTATATGCTTTCTTGAAGCATCTACCAAGGGAAGCTTATGCTCACCTTCTCTCGTTGTTTAACTACGTTTGGTCATTAGGAGAGATCCCAACTTTGTGGAGAGAAGCAATTGTTATTGCTATTCCAAAACCAAATAAAGACCACTCTTGTCCTTCAAACTATCGACCAATAGCACTAACTAGCTGCATGTGCAAAGTCCTGGAAAGGATGGTCTCTGTCCGACTTATGTGGTATGTGGAAAAAAAACACCTGTTGTCCAGATTTCAGTGCGGTTTCCGCAAATCCCGCTCAACTGTTGATCACCTTCTTCGGTTGGAGCATGAGATTCATTTTGCACAAAGACATAAACAACATGTTGTAGGGGTGTTCTTCGATCTGGAAAAAGCCTATGATACAACTTGGAGGCATGGAATAGCAATATTTTTGCGGACATATGGCCTTATAGGACACCTTCCCTCTTTCCTGTGTAATTTCATGGCGAACAGAACATTCCGAGTTCGCGTTGGGTCAACGATCTCAGACCCTTTTACGCAGGATAATGGTGTCTCACAGGGAAGTGTGCTGAGTCCATTTCTTTTCCTCATTGCTATGAATGAGGCTTGTTCACAACTTCCATCCACTGTGAACTATTCCCTGTACGTTGACGATATTGCCATCTACTGTCGAGGGTCCTCAATGTTCTTTATTGAGCGTCAACTGCAACTGGCCATCAACAAGCTTGTAACCTGGAGCAACGAAGTAGGATTTAAATTTTCACCCCAAAAAACAAGGGCCGTTCACTTTTGATTTTTGAGAGGTCTCCATCCAAACCCAGAACTTACACTTTATGGATCCCCTATTTCAGTGGTGGACTCACATAAATTCTTGGGTCTGACATTTGATAGAAAATTATCATGGCTTCCACATATTCGTAATTTAAAAGCGAGATGCTTACAAGCCATGAATGTTTTGCGCTCTATTTCCGCTACCAAATGGGGTGCGGATAGGAAGATGCTTCTTTTTTTATACGGCTCTCTAGTTAGATCTAAATTGGACTACGGAAGTATTGTGTATGCATCTGCTTCAAAAAGTACTTTGAAGCTGTTAGACCCCGTCCACAATCTAGGCATAAGAATTGCTATAGGAGCGTTCCGAACAAGTCCGGTAGAGAGCCTTTATGTAGATGCTTCTGAACCCCCGTTATGGTTAAGAAGAGCCAAACTCCTCCTGAAATATGCTCTTCGCATATATGGTGAAAGTCAGCACCCAGCTTTTGCCTGTCTATTTGGTAAACCTAGAATCCCTCCCCATCACTCTTATAGAAGCATCAACAATTGGTTCCAGAATCTTCTGGAGAGCCTGAACCTCTCATTTCCAGCCATGCATAGCCGAGAGGTCAGAGATGTCCCTCGGTGGATTCTTCCCCAACCAGATGTAAATTACAACTTATTCGGTGGGAAAAAATCAAATTTTTTGGAAGCCGAAATTAACGCACTTTTTAAGGTTTTTTTAGAAACCCTTCCTGATGGCTTCCACATATATACAGATGGGTCCAAATCAGAGGACGGGGTTGGCTGTGCATTCCTTATAGAAAATACTATATTCTCCTATCATTTGCCAAACGAGTTTTCCATCTTCTCAGCGGAATTGGTTGCGTTAGCCAAAGCGTTAGAGTTCTGTTTTCAATATCCAAATTCCAACATCTGGATATTCTCTGATTCTCTGAGCGCTTTGCAATCGTTGGAATCTTTCAATTCTGAAAATCCTTTTGTCAAAAGAATCCAGGAATACCTCCATTTTTTGGATTCCCATCGTACCAGGATTCATTTCGTCTGGATCCCTAGTCATATGGGTATCCAGCAAAATGAACGGGTCGATAAGGCGGCAAAACACGCTATTACTCAGGTACCGATCTCGGAATTGCTGTCAATCCCCGAGCATTTACACCCGGTGATTTCCAAGAAACTCAAATCTTCTTGGCAGGAGTCTTGGCCTCTTAACCCAGCTAATAAACTTTTTGAAGTCAAGCGTTCCATCACACCGTGGTCATTACCTTGTCTAACAAATAGGCGGGAAGATGTTGTTCTTACTCGGCTTAGGATTGGTCACAGCCGTCTTACTCACATCCATTTATTAAAAAAAGAACCAGCTCCATTGTGTTCTTGTGGAGCAATGCTAACTATTAAGCATATTTTAATCCAGTGTCCTTTACACACTAAGCTACGACGCTCATTAGGGCTGAATCATTCCTTAGATTTTTTGTTGGGTAACAACCCCATAATTTTTAAAAAAGTGTTTCTTTTTTTAAAAATTATTCATGTTTTTAAATTCATATAATCATCTTTTTATTGCTTTTGCATTATATATATTTGATCATTAAGTATAGGTTTCATTTAGTGCCATTTACACACTAATCATATTCATCAGTTTTTATTAGGCGACAACTCAAAAGAAATTAAATTTTAATCATCTATTTTATAGTCAGTTAGTGCCCTTTACACACTAATGATTTACACAGAACCTATACAAATATTTCTTATTACGGGAGAACCCTGGAGGAAAATGTCGGTTTTTTTAAATTTATAAGGGTTTTTAAAATCTCATAGTCATAATTTTTATTGTTTTTCCATCTTTGTCATTCACGTTTTTATGTGTTTTTTTTCCATCTGATTTTTTAAACTTTTTGCCCATAAACTGTGGGTTTTTAAACTTTCTGTCGGGCGCAAAATGGCCATAGTAGCCGACGCCCTAAAATTCCAACCAACCAACCAACCAACCAACCATCATAAGTTTTCAAGTTATCGGGGAAATGTCGGACGGACGGCAGGCCGGATAAACATATAGACCAAGCGTGCATTCTTATAAGTAGGTTTTAGCTAAGCTACTAATAAACTGGCATTGCTGTAAGAGTTTCATTTTCTACTCGCTTTGGTTGGGATCAAAATCCCTAACCGATTAGAAGATGGTTACGTATCGATTAGCGTTGTTGACGTCATCAGTTAGGCGGCTAGGCTCTCATTCTCTGACTGGCCAGTTAATCCAATAGGGAAAAGGATACGAACTACGAAGTCGCTGTGACATGGAAACGAACTCTGAATGCCGCTAGAATCTCGCTAAACTAATCGTGTCACGGCCTTTAAGAGTCTGGTTAAAAAACAAGAATATTTTATGGAAAAATGGTCCGGCGAATCTGAGCGCGGGCCATGCGTGCGGTCGGAACATGGAATTTTTACTCGTGATAGTATTATGATAACATGTCTGAGAAAACACGAGTTCGCCCGAGAATTTGGAACGCCGATAGGAATTACTCCCAAACTGATCAAACTGAATTAGAAGAGAGAGAGGCCGAAGCGGAACAAACTATGCTACTCAACTCAAAGAGAAATTAACATTGTAACTGAAGAAACTCCTCAAACATATCATAATTACAAACAGAAAAGGCAAAGAAGAATTCCGCAACCTGGACTCGAACCAGGTACTATGTCTCTTCCCTCCTTTCGCAACTTGATATGTTTGAGGAGTCTTTTCAGTAGTATTATTATTTTCATCAATGGTTTTAGGGTAAGAATGATTCCTGATTTCCGAGTCGGGGGAGCTGCTCTGTTTATTGAGCTGATTTGTAGTTTCATGGAAGTTCATTTTGTAATAGCTTGGCGGTTCATGTCCGTGGTACATGTAGCTCTATTGGTAAGAGCGGTGTCAGCGAAAGGTTTGGTCCCTGACTCGAGTTCAGGTCGCGGAAGTTTTCCTTCACTTTTCTCTTTGTAATTACGCTATTCAACTTTGAATGTTCACTATTTCTCACGCATATGGGAGTTAAGTTATTGGAACAAGGACACATTCGTTTCGGATAATATTATTAAAGTAGAAATGAAGCCAATTCGATTCACCGGGTTGTTCCCAAAAGGACTAAATGCGTTAATGGCGTCGGAAAATGTTCCGAGAGAGGAAAAGTCATACGTTATTTACTTCCCAAATAATTTCCTTCTACTTTTATAAACCCGTATTCAAAAGTGGACGCATTTTTGATATAGCTATTTTCTGACTTTCCTGCACGAAAAGCGCTTTACTTTCGATTACTATATCGCATGTTTGTAAAATATCAAAATCAGTGTCAGTCTGCAGGAATTTAGTTTGATTGTAGCAATTAAGTTTTATATATAAAAAGTCGTTACTGACTTCTCAGCGTAAGGCGACAGAGTTAACGACAATGGTTTATATTTTTTAAAATTAAATTGTTTAAAAGCTAATACAAGTTTTTGGAAAACTTTTCATAGAAATTTTTAAAAAGCTTGTTACTGAATGACGACATCCCAGGAAGTTCAATAGACTACAAGTCAGGCGAACTTGCATGCTAGAGAGAAAACAAATTCCGCCGTGCTCCGAAAGAATGCTTTCTTAGCAGTATGAGGTCGGGCATTGTGAAATGCAACATCAGTATTTCGCTGAAAGAAGAGTATGACTCCTGCCTCGAGAAATTTTCTGATGTAATGGTTGTTTGTTAAGAGTACCAGTTGAGATCGTGAGTAATATCCAATGGTAACTCACATCATTATACTTATCGTTTAGTTAAATATGATGCTGGACAATAATGGCGCTGTCCACGATATCGTGTAACGCGTATACGCATGTCATTGTAGTCCACGTTGAAGTGGGACTAGTTCGAAATTCATGCGTGCCGGTCCGTACGCCGCTGTCTGTTTTCATGATCCCATTATAACGTGTCAGGTTCGTGGGAATTCTTCCCCGTTGTTGGGTTTGTTTTTTTTTTTTTTAATTAAATGCCTTTCGATTGTTTAGTTATTGCGCCATATGACGTGACAACACATAGTGACAGCTGGAGAAATGTTTACAGCTTGCAGAATACGATACACTATTTGTATAATTTATTAACAACCCTTTATTTATGAGCTTTGTATTAGAGTTCAGAGTTTGCTGCTGGGCCTAGGCAAGTACAATCACATAAAAATTATAAATATTTGCATGTCATGCCATGGATGCGTTTAAGCATTGTATTTTCTGTTAATTTACCACAGAAAATACATGTTTTTGCAATCTTCATTTCTTCATGTTTTTGCAATTTTCATAAATACATTATTTTGGAACTTTGATAATATTGTGAATATACGGTATGAATAGAGTCATACGAGTTTTCCATTTACAATATAAGCTATAGAATACCTCTTCTCTGTAAAAGCATATTAAATTTCCTATCACGTAAATGGTAATTTATTATTATTATTATTATTATTATTATTATTATTATTATTATAGACGATGTGATAATAGTTTAGCATGTGGAAGAAGTTTTCAAGCTGCAGGAAGTGAGTTATTGATTATTGGCTAAATGCCATGCGCCCATTTAGAGCTTGTGTTTAAACTGATCTTGTTTGGCTCATATTAAAAAATTTTTTATTGCGTTGAAGTGTTTCAATCTATTAATAAAATCTTCTGGAGAAGTCATATGAGTATATTTTTGCTGTATATACTGAATAAACATTTTCTAATAATGTATTATTTATTAAAAAACTTGCAGAAAATTCACAAATTATATAGGGAATATTAACAATCATATATGTTAATATTAATTTATATATTAAATAGCATTCATTAGCATGTCACTAAATAACAATTCGAAAAAAATATGGTCATGAGTGTATGGAATGACTGACAGCAGAACAATTTATTTCGTATAAAGGAAAATAAACAACAAAACTGAGCCATCAAACACGTATGTTTAATTGCAAGACAGTCAGCCATGGAGAGATCTGGAAATTTTTTTTTGCCTTGTTGGAACACAGACGATGACAATTAAACGTTTCCGCTAGAAAATGAGACGCTTGCCTTCGTCGGTTACGCCCAATATTTTCCACCCACCTAAACAGTTGCAAAAATTTATAACCCTATTCATTATCTATAAATTATGTTTGAATGCAAGAAACGCATTGATTTTTTTTATAAGACTTTAAAAGCTTTGTGATCCCAATAATGTTTAATTATTTTAATGAATCATTTGTAAATTAAAAAATTAAATATATCCATTCTTTTCTATTACAAGTTTTAACGTTTTATTAAAACATTCTTTCTTTTCTTTTAACCCTGATTTATTCATTTTTTTACATAGATACTTTATTAGCAGAACGACATTTAAAATAGTAATTATTGATATTTCAATTTATTGAAAATGCTAATATAATATACCCCTCGTCACTTTTATGAACGGTCTTATCAACGAAACAGTAAAAAACCTGAATTTTTTATTAAATTGATAGCTTTTTAATGTGATATTCAAAATATTATAAATATAATATTATTATATTACAGGTTTTGTTTGTTGGTTACAAGATTAAAATATTAATTTTAAATGACAATTTCAGAAATTGTATTCCCTAGGCTCATTTTTGGGACTCATTTTGAAATGCTATTATTCCACTAGCGTATTGCTCGTTTTTACTTTTAAATCGTTAAATAATTTCAATTAGCCCATTTAGATATCCAATATGTGGAAGCTTTTCTTCAACTTTCTATTTTAAAATTGTTGGTTGTGGAAATGTTTTTTCGTGCTTGGAGGAGTGTGACCTATTCAATCAAGCCGCATGCAGTAAAAAGCGGATTGGTCGAACGTCATTGACTAATTTATCTCCATTAATATGGCCCATAAATGAAAGGCTCAAATAGTGGAACAGTAGAGAACAATGCAGTTTTTATCATCAAGCAACACAGAAAGCAGTAGCCTTCATTCGGCTGTTAAAAGTGTGCATGACTGAAAACAACTATAGGATTTCAGGTGCGTAAAGAAAGTATAGACACACTTCCCAAAATGCTGGTTTATTTAAATAGCACAGTTTAAACAAAAAATTAATAATTACATATAATAATCAACCAAAAGAAACACCAATCATGCAAAAGAATAAAAAAGCATCTGATAGTTATTAAGAAATACGCAAAAAAATTTAGTTTGATGTTTTGCATCTTCAAAAACAAGTAATAATCGAATGGGACACACCATAGATTATTCCATTCAATTAATCGAGAACAAGAAAGCACTCAAATAAACCATATAAACTTACTAGCTGAACAGAAAGCTAAACAAACGAAAATGCCACGAGGAAGTCAGTTAAAAGGAATGCGAGATTCAAAAAGTGTATTTATACCATGGTCAGGGAAAATCCTACAGAGAAATTTCTGCAGCACTCAACCGATCCATGAGTGCAGTTCGTAATGTGTTGAACAAAGGAGACCAGTATGGACATGGAAAACGCACTGGACGAAAACCTGTGTCATCCACAAGAGCAAAGCGTCGCATTTTCCATCTTGCCGTCAAAAAACAGATATCAACCCGAAGCACTGTCCAAGAGTTAAGCACCCCTGTATCATACATCACAGTGGCAAGTGCTTATGCACCAATGATAACGCTGGATACGTAAAACTGAAGGCAAACCCAAAATTAACTCCAGCGCACAAGGAATGGGCAAAATGAGTTATGACATGGAAAGACCAATGGAAAGAATTGTTTTTTCGGATGAAGAAAAGGTTTAATTTGTACGGCCCCGAAGGAAACAGGCATTTCTGGATAAATAAGAACGGAGAAATACCATGGAAGCAGGCAAGCAGGAGGTGGTGGGTGTCATGGTGTGGGCGGCATTTGCTTATGAAGGAAACACTGACATTGTGATGATAACCAACGAATGGACTCAAAGCTATAGCATCAGATGCTATATGATCATCTCATCCCATTTGGCCCACTCATTGGAGGAGGTGAATGGTGTTATCAGCAAGACAATGCGCCTGTCATGTATCAAAAACAACAAAACATTGGTTTAAACGTGAAAAAAATTAGGTATTGGATTGGCCTTCTAGAAGTCCTGATAAGAATTCTATGAAGAACGTCTGGGCTGCATTAACCAAACTTGTATATGCTAATAACAAGCAATATCATTCATGTAATGAGTTGAAATTAGCTATTTATGATTGTTGGGAGAAAATAAAGTTGGAATATTTATAGAAGTTAATAGAAATTATGCCCAATCGCATATTTAACCTTATTTAAGCTAATGGAGGCTTTGTTGGTTAAAAAACAATGTAAAAACAATATCCATTGTACTGTAACAATAATGTCCTGTGTCTGTAAATGTTTTACACTTGTAAATTATCAAACCAGAGTTTTTGCGTCTTTCTTAATAACTATCAGATAATCTTTTATTCTTTTACATAATTGGTGTATCTTTTGGATTATTATTATACGTCATTATTAATTTTTTGTTTAAACTGTGCTATTTAAATAAAGCAGCATTTTGGGAAGTGTGTCTATACACTATTTACGCACCTTATAGATTACTTTGTAGCATTATTTGGTGGTTATATTATAAGGTTTAAATTAAATTCAACAGAATATTCAACACAACTATTAAACTCTAGGATATTGGATGCTCACTGCTTTATATCTTTTTTTTTCCAAAGTTTTTTTACTCTTTGTTTAACGACATTTGTTTTTTCTTAAGCAATTGTTGCAATAGGGAAGTTGCAACCTTAATTCAATTGATGCGCGGCGCACTCTAGTGACTGTTAGAAAAACTAACGACCTGTACGCGTGCCTAATGCCAGGGTAGAAATTATTGCTGTGAGGAAACTATTGCTATGTGGTTGGATGCCATAAAAATGAATACAGTCTATGTTTAGTTCTCTTTTATTAAAGAAAGATCCAGGAAGGAGGAGAACGTAGATTCAAGCTGTGAAGTATATCAGTTAATATTTTACAAACAAGAAAGATATCCTGAGCAAGAGACGGAAGACGAAAAAGACGCACGAAAAGAGGGCGTGGATGAAAAGGAGGCACAGTTATCTTCCAAGAGGACCCTGCGATGAAATTATTTAAGATTTTTTGTTTATATTTACTTATAAATACAACAAAATAGTGCCCGGGCGAATTTGTCTCGGACGCGTGCATAATAATGAATGATCATAATTTAATAATTTAATTCATTTAATAATAAGAGAAATTAAAAGCAGTAATAATTTTTGTTTATCTTTGGGTAGAGGAAATGTAACTATGTGGAGTCCAATTAAGAACTATACAGGGTGACAATAAATTATAGCAAATCATTGTGTACAAATTTTTTAATCCAAAAAACGAAAATTACAGCAATTGACAACTAATATATAGAACATGGTCCCTTAGTAATAACATGTTCATTCGGTTTCGAAGTGGGCTCCTTTAGCGGCGAACAAAGCTCCAAACGAATCTTGAAATTTTCAGCAATAGGCCGCAAGTCGTCGGGCGACAATCGGCCCCATTCTTGGCGCAGGGACTTCTTCAAAGACTCCAAACTGTTGTGGCGTTTAGCACAGGTCCTGGCTTCCAAAATCGACCATACGCTGTAATCCATCGTATTGAGATCCGGCGAGTAGGGCACTGCTGAGACGTGATGAAATCCGGAAAATGGCTCTTGCACCACTCCTGCGTCATTTTTGTTGTGTGAGCTGGTACAGAGTTTTGTTGTAAGGCCCAATCCGCATTGCTGAAATGGTGCCGAGCCCAAGGAAGTACCACAGCCTCGAGAATGTCACGACGGTAAACTTGTTGGTTGATTTTGACTCTTTGGTCCACGAAAACGAGGGGTGTCTTGCCACTGGCTCAAATTCCGCCCCAGACCATCACGGACTGCGGATTTTAGCGACGTTCGATGACTGCAGAAGTGCCGGGCGCCTCTGCTGACTACACTCTGTCGTTTTGGTGATTGTGTGCCTGCTCCACAGTGAAGAGCTTCTCGTCTGCGAAGAGGATGCGCTTCCATTTCTCACCTGCTGCCCGACGCTTGAGTTGGCGGCATCTGTGGAGCCGTACATTCTTGTTTTCATCTGTGAGAAGCTGGACTTTTTGGAGCTTGTAGGGCTTGACTTTGAGTTCCTTTGTTGCCATTTTCCGCACCGATTCGCGGTTGATTCTGGTCTCACGAGCGATTTGTCTCATTGAGACCCTCGGATTTCGTTGGACTCGCTTTTTGATGATTTTGCGGTTTCTGGACGTGTTGGTGGTACGCTTTTTTTCTCTTTCTGGACGGACGCCTTCATGGCCAAGTTTTTTGAACCGTTTGACCGCTTTGGAGACGACGTCTCTACCAACATTGAGTAAACGAACAATTTCACATTTACGCTTTCCTTGACGAAACAGACCTAAAACTGCACTGCGTTTGCTTGACATTTCAAAACACACATCAATTAACTCCTAATAAGTTGTAACACAGACGACTTGCCCACGACTTGCAGTGGTTGCAATGAATTAAAAATTATTTGGTGGCGCTTTAATATATTCGCGCCTGGACGCGTCCATTTCTGTTGCCATAATTTATTGTCACCCTGTAAAATTTGTCATGGACATTTTGTAAATGGTAAAGCTTTTTACCACCAAATATCCAGATTACAAGCCTACTATATTTCCTCCTATGTATATCAAAACACCATTCACAAATAAATCTACTGAGAGGTTTCTAAGGCAATAAAAATGATTTCTTCCTTTTCTGATTATTATTTTTCTAAACAATCGTTCCCAATCCACAATCGATTGAAAATTGTATGGCAATGTCATACTTATTTTCTTGAAGAAAGCAGGTGTTCTTTAAAATGTCTAATGTTTACCCACTGTGTAAGATTAATCTTACACCGTATGTTTACCTAACGATGTTACTACTTTCTGACACCAGTTGGCGGTATTTCGCAGCGATCGATGCGATCCTGGAGGGTTGCATCTTTCTTAGAGTGGAAGGAATTTTCTGGAAAGCAAGAAAGCCACTGTCAATGATATAAATGTTTTCACTATTAGCTAAACAATACCCACGAAATGATTCGATAAGGCAAGGTTAGAAAAAAAAAAATCACATGGCGGAATTCATATAATTCCACGTTTACTAACGTTTGCAAAACAAGAGGAAGTGTTGTCATTAATATCCAGTTTTTATTTTTTACAAATACGGTTACTTGCGACAAATGAACTCCAAATAATTGCAGGTGTCTAAATGATTAATGCGTTGAGGATAATATAACGAAGCATACAATAGATTGCTCCAAATATCAGTAATCATAGGGAGTTTTATACTATATTGTTGTACGAGAATAGTTTGAAAACAGTAACACCAATCTTGACATGATTTTTATTTATGGGTATCATTTTATGTATTTTTACAATTATTTTCAATTTTTTGAAAATGTTTTAAATACGAATTAAAGTATTCGGTAATTTTTGATTTTAACTCTAATTGTTGCTATTTGTGTTTGTCTTAATAAATTTTAATGTCGAGTTTAAATTATTGTAAACTTTTTATACAGGGCGAATTAAAACAATAGGGATAAACTGAATACTGACCAGAAAAGGAACAAAAAACCCATAGGAATGTATGTCCGGTATAATATCCTAAATGAATAACCATTTCCGTAGTATTGTCTCATAGAATTATCAAATGAATTGCTGCTGTGTTAAGTGAATAAATAAACAATGAAAGTAAATCTACGGTCGCACTTTCTTTACTGGAAAAAAATATTCTTTGCCTATAAACTCATAGGTAAGTAACTTATTAAGGTTCTCAAAAAGAAGTTGTCTCTATGAATGGTTGAAAATACAAGTAGACCAATTCACATTTTTGACATTCCTAGCAATTTCGAGTTTACTTATTTATTTATTTATTTGCTAAAAATACTATTACAATAACCTTAACCAGAGCCTGAATGGCCTTTAGGCCGACATGTGCGGTCTCCGGAGGGTACAACATAAATAATATACACTGAGTGGCCAAATTATTATGACCACCTGACAGTTTTAGGCAAATGAGCTATTGCGTCACAGCGCTGCCGCTAGAGGGCTAGGTAGCTATAAAAAGGGAATGCAGGTGAGGTGAACCATCAGTTGCACTGTGTTTTTTGCGACGATATGGGCAAAAAACGTGATTTAACTGAGTTTGAACGCGGGATGATCGTCGGCGCGCGCAATGTCGGAACCAGTATCAGCAAAACAGCTGAACTTGTGAAGTGTTCAAGAGCAGCAGTTATTAATGTTTACAGAGAGTGGACTACCAAGCAAAAAACCGGCTCTCAACGTCAAGCGTGTGGTTGTCACAGGCTCCTCAATGCTCGGGCTGAAAGGGGATTGGCCAGAGTTGTCCAGGGCGACAGAAGAGCAACAGTGTGTCAAATAGCGGCAAATCTTAATCAAGGACAAAGTGTGACCGCCTCTGAACGAATTGTTCGCCACTCATTACACCGTTTAGGCTATGGAAGCCGACGACCAGTTCGAAAACCTTGAACAAGAGCAGACGTCTCCAGTTCGCCAAAGAGCACAAGGATTGGACAGTAGATGACTGGAAAAGGGTCATGTGGTCCTGATGAGTCACGATTTCAAATGCATCATGCAGATGGCAGGATTAGAATATGGAGAAAACAACACGAAAGCATGGACCCCAACTGCATCGCCACAACACTTCAAGCTGGTGGCGGCAGTATTATGGTTTGCGGGATGTTTTCTTGGCATTGTTTGGGTCCTTTGATTCCTCAGCACGGATGTGTGCGTGCCCAAAATTATTTAAGTATTGTTGCAGATCAAGTACATCCCGTTATGTTAATGGTGTACTCTGACGGGGATGGATACTTCCAGCAGGACAATGCTCCTTGTCATAAGGTTGGAATTGTCCTCAGATGGTTCGAAGAACATGCCGGAGAGTTTACCTTGCTTCGTTAGCCTGCACAATCGCCAGATCTCAATCCCATTGAGAATTTGTGGGATGAGATCGAACGGGCCATCAGGCAGCGGGATCCAGCACCATCAAATCTGCAGGAACTGGAAGGTGCAGTTCTTCAGAGTTGGTCTCAGATTCCTCCTACAATCTACCAACATCTCATAGAATCCATGCCCCAAAGAATGCAAGCAGTAAAAAGAGCAAAAGGTGGCCCAACACTGTATTAAGGGGGTGGTCATAATAATTTGGCCACTCAGTGTAATTGTTTATAACAATGCAATAGTTAAAATTTAACGATACAAATTGACTTGCGAAAATATACTAATAGATTATCTGTAGTTTTAATAATAATTAATATTTGATTGAATTTGTTATATAAATAAATGGAGTAAATAATAATGTGTTAGTTAAAGTTAGAGGGATTTGGGGTTAATTGATTTAAGGAATAATTTTAAGCTATTATTTTATTAAAAAATGAGAATTATTGTATTCTACAAATATGATTTTTGTTTTCCTAAAATTTTATGTTGGTCCACAATTTATTAAAAGTGGACTTGGGCTATATGTATTTTCAGCCACTCATATATAAACGGCAAATATCCAAAAAGTCTCAAAATAGTATTTCTTTTAATCATCATTACAATCTGTATTCGCCGGCCAGGTGGCCGAAAGGCCTAGGACGTAGGCTTTCTAGTTGTCGATTCCGCCTGGTCGTGGGTTCGAATCCCCCTGTGGGCATGGATGTTTGTGTTTGTCCCGTGCTGCATACAGATATAACTTGTGTAAAAGGCGCAAAATGACCTTAGTAGTCGACGCCAAAAATTCTAATAAACCAACCAACTAATCTCTATTCTTCTACAACTTATCTTTATAAGCCTGTTTAATTAGAAGGAACTTACTGTGATTCTTCATCCAGATTGTTCTACATAAAAAAACAGGAAGCGAAATATTGGGGTAGCTAATCAAATAAAGTTAAAGCAAATTAATTTAACTATCCAATCGCGCTCACTGAACAATTAATTATGAAGTTCACTTATTTTCTTTATTTAGAGTAAGGAATTCCTTTTATGTAACTCTTTAGTTCCTTTAATTAGTACTAAATCCCAGTAAAGTTTCCTCGAGGGAGTGAAAATATCAAACAACATCGTCATATTATAGTCTCCATTCTAGTCTTTGTAACTAAGCCGTAAACAATTTCAGTTAATAAACAGTTCAGACTTCAATCAAGTTCCACATTAATTGTCACTGCTCTAAATTAAAGTTTCTATCATCGATTGGTAATAAGGACTTTCTGAGCTTTTGAGGTTCTGTTTAATCATATTAATAAAAAGCTTTATTTAAGTCGCAGGATCTTCAAAGGAAGACGTTTCCGCTACAGCAAGGGGATAGGAAAGGAAAATCCAGATAGGTAATTTTTGTAAGAGAAAAATCACTCGCCCATTACCTGCTTCTTCATCTGGGCAAGTCACCATACTGTTTTAGAATGTTGAGTCCATCCATTCATGAATGATCAGTCTCGTTTGAGGATCCATTCATGAAGCTGAATTATGATCTCTGCTACAGTCCATGCATCTTGTGCTTCTCTACAGACACATAGAGCGGCAGAAAACTCGGAAGTCGGGGTCTTGACAAACACTTTCATCATTCGATCACCCACAGCTTTTATTTCTACACTGAGAGCAAAATCTTGCATCATTCTAGTTTGATCGATTAGATACAGCAAATTAGTAATAACAATAAAATTGTTATACTCTTCCTCTTCATATGTTGTAGAGGAAGTTGAACTATTCCTTAGTCAAGTCCAACAACAATTAAATTCAAGAATTCTTTTCATCTGAAGTAAACGTATTAACCATCGCGTTATACAGAATCGGCCTCCAGAATAGCATTCTAAACTGTTTTATCCCAAAGATCGAGGCAATGAATCTTCATTTATCAGAAACAGCATTCGAAACATACTTCATACCACTGTCCAATTAGTTCGACCCGAAGAAACATGACTTTCGTCCCTTCCAAAACCTCTCGGATAACCCCCCTCCAAAACATTTTCTATCCACTTCTTCATCCCTCACTTCCCTGCCACACAAAACAGCTTAAACTATTCTCATGAAATCCAATATTGTTGATTCAACACACAGCAAAATAAAAAAAGGAAGGCTTTCTACCAATTTCTTTTGTTTCCTTCAGACAACAATGTCGTAATAAAAGGCAAAAACGATCGTTGCACATACAAAGTTCATATAAACAGGTAAACATTAATTTCGTTGAACTTAACACTACTTTTGACACAACTCAAAATATATAAACCTTAGGTCAGGTTTAATCTGTAATACTAAACTTGTCTCAAGATTAAGTAAATTGACGTTGATGGAACAGACATATCGGCGACTTTGGGATGGGTGGCCGCAGTACGGATTCTCTTTGGCTTCGCAGTAGACGTTGATGGAACAGCCATATCGGCGACTTTGGGATGGGTGGCCGCAGTACGGATTCTCTTTGGCTTCGCAGTAGACGTTGATGGAACAGTCATATCGAAAGTGTCATTCATGATGTCAGACGATTGCTAATTTCACAAACTAGAAGTTGTCAAAGTCAGATATTTATGCTATGCGTCCACTGGCAAAATAACCCAGTTATTTCAGTTCCTGATCGTTACTATCTAGGTTATCTGTGGGTGTCCATTACAAAAGATCCCAGTTATAAAGAAAATCTGGTTATTTAACCCAGATAATAAAGATTAGGGAAAAAATATCTTAGTTATTGACGTCATAACTGAGACAAATGAGCCATAGCCGTAATATTTTCATCTTTGTTTAAAATGGCGGAAGATTCCCTCTCTTCACGACAAAAATTTTGCTAGACCCTATTTTGTGGTGTGTTTAGAAATTAATATAGAAAAAAGCCATAAATTCATCGTCGGACCGAAGACAGTTATCTTTTGAAAGCAGGTTTATCGCAATTGAAAAAATCATAAGCCGCGATCGACGACTCATTCTCCCGTCAGCGTCGATCAAAGACACTAAGACGTCACAAAATGGACAATATGACGAGGCTGACACGAGAATATAAAAATCAACGTCATAATAAACTGGTTCCATTCCTCTGTAGTGGATACCACAAAATGTTTGAGTTTTTAAAAATCCTGAATCTTTAAGTTCTAGGATATTTTTGGCAGTGGACTAGGATATTTTGGCAGTAACATTAATATAGTTCTCTTGCAGAAAAATGATCTAAACCACCCATAATTCAGTAAATCAAGGAAATTCCAACAATTCAAGCTGATATCTTGAACAAAAATTGCATTCTTGGTAGGAAAAAAAATTCTGGCTAGTTATACCGGAAATGGGCCGTTCTATAATAGAGCAATTAGTACAAAATTTGACATTACTGTAGTAGTAATTGTGTCAAAAGTTGTTCGAAATGGCCTCCTTGGGATACAATGCAAGCGTTCATATGTCGCATCATGGATTTTCGCACTCGTTTGAATGTTTCAGCCTGTACCCACAGATTTTCGCACTAAGTGTCTCCACATCAGGAACTGGTTCCGCATAAGCAATATTTTTGAGATGCCCCCACAAGTAAATGTCAAGGCCTGGGGTTTAAAAAAAAACCGCCCTCCGTGTTCGCCTCTTCCATCAAAAGACCCCCTTCCCACACAAACGACGAAAGATGGTTGCAAACGTTTTGTGATTCGTGCGGTGCTGTCTGCCGGGGTATTTTTCTTGGTACAGCCAACCAAAGGAAATAATCCACACGAGTTTAATTCTTAATATTACATTTCATGCTAATGTGTTGTTTTAATAGCTTTTTAACTATAATTATTTAAATTTAATAATCTTAATAATGTTAACTCTAAATGTAATATTAAATTATTAAAAATAAATTAATATTTAAACGGTAAAACTTAGAGTAAAATTCAAGTGTGGATTATTTCCCTTTGACAACTGTAAACCCATTCCCCCCCCCCCCCGCCCATGCGTTTTACTTGCTCAGCGGCATTGGCCAGCACTCAACTACCATATCGATCGTTTGCTTATTCTCAACTTCATCTGTAACTTGGTCCGAGAGCTCTCTTGCCACCATTGCTTAATTACATTTCTCGAACAAATTTACAGAGACATTGAATATCGTAGTGTTGATATGGTAGTTTAATCTCGCCCGCTAGTGCGTATTAAATGAAACCATTACCATCATATTAAGTTTCCAAGCCAAACGCATGACCATTCGGCTATTATTCCAGAGGATATCCACTCGTACTCTGGTGTTTTTGTTGAACTCTTTTGTATAAAATTCTTATATTCCACGGTCCTTCACATTGGATGTGTAAAAATTTAAGAGACCAACAAATTGCCCGCGTAGAGTAACGGGTCCATAGGATCTGAAATCATAGTCATTATGAATTTATCTTAGTGTTCGAGTGTTCTTAGCTTGCTGTCTACGTCAAATGCAACCGCCAGATCTCTGCTTCCGTTTTTGCTTTCACCATTTATCAGTTACTCTGCTCAAAGAGCAACCTCGCAAGTAAAACTAAAAAATGAGTAGAACCTGATAAAATTTAAAATTCTTGTATTTTTCTGGATTAATGAACTCTCTACATGCCTTATTTATTTTCTTATTTTTTTTAGAGGAAGATACAATGACGCCGTCCGGGGACCGGTATGGTACAAAACCGACGAGTTAGGTCCCCGGGGGCGACTAGAAATAAATACAATAATGAAACATACAGTTAGTAGTGACGTGTGGAGGAAAAAACAATATTCAAAAATAAAACAAAACAAAACAAAACGGGGCAGGCCCAAATGAAAACGGTGAAAAGATAAAAAAGAACTTAGAATAATCGTTTTGAATACAAAACATTGATGAATGTAGACAAATAAAATAAATAAGTAATTTAAATTAGTAATATACAATAAAATTATGGGAGAAAAATACTAGAAAATGTAAAAATTTAAGACTATTTTCATAACCTAGATAATATTAGGATCAAAAAAAAAATTGATACAACTGGTGAGAATGCTGAATTAGCTGAACCCAGAAATTACTAAACAATTATAATAAACTTAAAAGATGTTGACAAATATAAAATTTTTTAAAGCTTTTCTAAAAACATTATAAGTAGGTAAGGTACGAATATCTAAGGGTAGCTGAGACCAATATTTGATGCCAATAAAAGAAATACATCTACCTAAATAGTTATTTTTGATTAAGAGTAAGCGAATATTACTGGATATACGGGTTGGATAGGTATGGAAATGTTGATGTAGTCTTATATTTAGAGAAGAAGATAGGGACAATTGAGAGTTAGTGGCTTTATAAATAAAAGAACATATTGAATAGTATAGAGCTGATGAATAGTTGGTATGCGCAAAAGCGCAAAGTAATGAGAGACTGAAAAAGACAAATTAAATTTAAATAGTGTACGTAGGAACCATTTCTGTAGTTTCAAGATTCTATTTTGTTGAAAATATTTGAAAATGTAAACAATGTCTTCAGCAAAGTTATTAATGTGTAAAACAAGAGAAGCTAAGCATTGTTGTAAAGAAATATTATATTGTTCTGTTGTTATGGCTTCAGCCGTAAAACAAGGGAAATATTTTGTTCTTATCATCAATGGCTTTATTAAACTTATGCACTTAAATACTGTGTCATTCTTGTCAAAGATGCTTTCAACCGCCGATCCATAAACATCAATAGGTTATGGGCCCAGTACGTATTCCAGAGTCGCGGAGTGGAGGTTTATTACAAGGTCAGGGCAGTCAGTATTTATAAAAAAAAAAATATGGCAACAAGTCAAGTCCGAATTTAACCCTTGGGAAAAGATAATTATGATACTTGGAAAGTTCAAGCTGAAGCAATTTTGACTAAAAATGAACTATGGGGTTACGTTGATGGAAGCATCCCCAGACCTGTTCCAAATGATCAATATGTGCAAGCTGTCGAAGGGTGGACTAAAAAGGACAAACTAGCTTGAGCAGATTTGTTGTTGTTAATCGAGCCTTCCGAGTTGAAGCAAATTAAGGCATGTGAAACATCCAAACAAATATGGGACAAGCTCATGTCAATTTACATGTCAAAAGGTCCAGCTAAAAAAGCCACATTGCTGAAACGATTAATCCTAAGTAAAATGAAGGAAGGAGATGATCTAAGAGAACATGTAGCAAGTTTCTTCGACATAGTGGACAAGTTAAAAGAGATGGACTTAATCATTAATGAAGACTTACTTACTATCATATTACTTTACAGTCTGCCAGACTGCTTTGAAAACTTCAGGTGTGCCATCGAAACTCGAGACGATCTTCCGAAACTCGAAGTCCTAAAGGTCAAGATTTTCGATGAACACGAAGCAAGAGGCACGAAAAATGAGTTTCCCCAAAATGCCATGTGGATTAAGAAGAAAATTCAACAAAGCAATCCTCCACATATGACCAAAAATCCACAAGATCGAAACAAAAAGGCATATTTTCCTTACAAGTGTAACAAATGTCATAAGACAGGGCACAAAGCTTCAGATTGCCGAACCAAAAACCGTGAGTACCATTCGAAAAATGTGAATTATAATGTATGCTTAGCCGCAGACTTACGTAACGAACAAACCGTCCTCGGAACCGTTGCGAAGAATGAACTAGATTGTGGTGCCTAGACAGTGGGTGCACGTCGCACATGTCTTCTGAAGCAAGACATTTTAAGAAGATATCTGTCATCTCTAAGTCGCTATGTTTAGCTACAAAAGAATCAACACAAATCCAGGGAGTAGGTAAGATAAACCTATCAATTCCTAACGGAAGTGAACACAAAGAAGTAAGCCTTAAAAATGTGTTGCATGTGCCAGAGCTTAGAACGAATCTTTTGTCTGTAGCAAAAGTCACTGATAAAAATTACGAAGTTCTCTTTGATAAAAAGAATGCATGGATTTATAATGAAAATCATGAAGCAATACTGACTTTTAAACGTTGTGGTGATTTGTACTATATAAAGGCACAAGAGGAAAGCACAAACTTAGCTGATGTGAAAAGGAAACCATTGTCACAGTTAGAAGAATGGCATAGAAAACTCGGACATTTGAACGAGAGAAGTCTCAAGGAAATGGCCATAAAGCAAAAAGTGCTTGGACTGAAAGTACCATTAAAAGAAAAACTCGAGCCATGCGAAGTATGCCTAGATGGTAAGCAAAGTCGCATTCCATTTCAAATCTGTGATTCCAGAAGAACACGAGAAGTGTTAGAAATCATACACACAGACATTTGTGGTCCGATGAGAACGACTTCAATGGGTGGAGCTAAATACTTCATCACATTTATTGATGACTACTCAAGATGGTGTGAGGTGTATTTTTTAAAGCATCGAAGTGAAGCGTTTGATGTATTCAAGAAATATAAAGCATTTACAGAAAACTTCACAGGAAAGAACATTAAAGCTATTCAGTCTGATAACGGAACTGAATACTGTAGTAATGCTTTCACAAAATTTCTTGAACAAAATGGCATAAAAAGACGACTTACAGTTCCAAGTGTTCCTCAACAGAATGGGATAGCAGAGAGAAAAAATCGAACCTTGGTGGAAATGGCAAGATGTCTCCTGATTGAATCCGGAGCTCCTACAAGTCCATGGGCTGAAGCCATCGCAACTGCTAACTATACAAGAAACAGATGTTCATCTGCTAGCCTGAAAGGTGAGGTCCCTCACAAGCTATGGACTGGGAAAAAACCCTCAGTAAGTCACTTTAAAATTTTTGGGCTGAAAGCTTTTGCCATTACAAATGAACCAAGAAAAGGAAAGTTTGATGGCAGATCGAAGGAATGTGTCTTAGTTGGGTATTCTGATGAGTCTAAAGCCTATCGACTTTGGGTTCCGAATGAACAAAAAATCATCAGAAGTAGAGATGTTAAATTCACTAACAGTTTTTATTATAAACCAAAACAAGATACAGAAGAGTTGCTGAAAAAAGAGAAATTAGCAGCGAATGCTAGAATAAAAGAAGTTGAAGTGGATCTATTCCAACAACAACATGAACGCATTCAAAGCCTGAGAAGTATCGAATCTGAACGGGAAGAAATTCACGGAACAGACGATCAAAGGGAGTCGACAATAAGACCATCCCAGGTCATCATGAAGCATGGGCCAGGAAGACCAAGTAAAGTGAAAACTGGTAAACGTGGCAGACCAAAAAAAAAATATTGTGAAGTGCCAGTAAGTGAGCAAGAATCGGATGAACTATCGAATTCCATTTCAAATGACTCATGGAGTAACGCAGAAAAGGCAAAAACGGCTGAAATTCCACAGAATGACGAATTCACCGCTTTTCTCAATTTGTCAGACCCAACAACGTTGGAAAATGCTCTTGAAAGTCCAAAAGCAGTTGAATGGAAAAATGCGGTAGAAGATGAGTACATGTCATTGCTCAAAAATCAAACATGGCAAATAGTACGTCGTCCAAAGAACCAAAAAGTTATTGGATGTAGGCTTGTGTTTAGAACAAAATATGGGGCAAATGGAGAAGTTGCAAAGTTCAAAGCCAGACTGGTTGCGAAGGGTTACGCACAGGAATCTGGAATAGACTACACTGAAACTTTTGCTCCAGTATCCAGAGCAAGTACCATTAGAATGATGGCAGCTCTATCAGTGAAGTATGGCCTCAACATCCACCAAATGGATATTGTGACGGCATATTTGAATGGAGATGTAGAAGAAAAAATATACATGGAACTTCCAGAAAAGTTGGAAGACATTCTACAACGAATCCTTTCAAGTAAACAGGGCAAAACAGTCGAAACCACTGCTAAACAATGGCTTAATGAACTCCGTAAGCCAGGACAGAAGGTATGTTTACTTAACAAAGCCCTTTATGGACTAAAGCAAGCGGGTCGACAATGGTACAAGAGACTTGACCACGAGTTAAAAGCCTTAAATCTAGTACCATCAAAAGGCGATCCATGCTTATACTCCTTAAAAAGGAAGAACAATATGATGTTAATGACAATTTATGTTGACGATATTCTGATCGCTTCAGACAACGAGACTTGGGTGACGCAAGTTAAAAATGCATTGAACCAAAAGTTTCAGATGAAAGACTTGGGACCCATCCGTTACTGTTTAGGAATTGAGTTCAAGCAGAACAAGTCATGCATCACCATGTCACAGAAGAAGTACACAGAAGCAATTCTAAAACGTTTCAATATGTACGACTGCAAACCCGTAAAAACACCACTGGATGTGAACCACAAATTCAAACCAGTCGTAAGTGAATTACAAGATAAAACGAAACATCCATACCAACAACTTATTGGATCGATGATGTACTTAGCTGTTTCAACGCGTCCTGACATCGCATATGCAGTGAGCGCACTGAGTCAATTCTGTACAAATTTCACAGAAGAGCACTGGAAATACGCAAAAAGAGTACTAAGATATCTAAAAGGAACAATCACTTACGGTTTGAAGTTCAGCAAAAGTGTAAAAGGACTTGTAGGTTATGCAGACGCTGACTGGGGTAACTGTGAAATTGATCGCCGATCATATACCGGCTATGTATTTACCCTTGGCGGTACAGCGATTAGCTGGGAATCACGTAAACAAAGAACTGTTGCGCTATCAAGCACTGAGGCTGAGTATATGACTCTCACTGAAGCGGCCAAAGAAGCCATCTATTTAAAGAAGTGCATGAGCGACAAGGAAAAATCAGAACAGATAACTTTGTACAATGATAATCAGGGAAGCCTGCAGTTAGCAAGGAACCCGGTTCATCATAAGAGAACCAAACATATTGATGTCAGGTATCATTTCATACGAGAAGTGTTAGATGCTGGTATAGTGAACCTTCAGTATAAACCAACTGATGAAATGATTGCTGATGTGCTAACGAAGAGTCTCCCAGAAGTGAAGTTAAAAAGATGTATCGAACTTTTTGGGTTGACTAACTTGATTTAATATTATAACTTTGAGTGGGGGTGTTGAAAATATTTGAAAATGTAAACAATGTCTTGAGCAAAGTTATTAATGTGAGAAGCTAAGCATTGTTGTAAAGAAATATTATATTGTTCTGTTGTTATGGCTTCAGCCGTAAAACAAGGGAAATATTTTGTTCTTATCATCAATGGCTTTATTAAACTTATGCACTTAAATACTGTGTCATCCTTGTCAAAGATGCTTTCAACCGCCGATCCATAAACATCAATACGATCCATAAACATCAACTTAAATTATACGAGGTGGAGGATCCCCAGAAAATGATACCGTAGCAAAGTGAGGAGTGTATCAAGGAGTAGTAGAGGGTTAATAGAATATGGTTTGGAAGATATTGGATTCTGGAGATCATCCCTTGATTTTTGTTTAATTTGGTTAACAAATTGTCAATATGGAGGTCCCAAGTTAAATCAGGGGTTAAAATTAAGCCAATGTATTTAAAAGAATTAGTAGCAGAAATCAATTGATATTTAATCGAATTTAATTATGTGTAATTATTTACCCAAATATGTTGCTTTGATAATGAAAATTCAGATATAGACCAATTCTGAACTTCTCAAATGACGATATTAACCCATTAAAAATAATGAAAAAATTCATTAGAATAACCAGAATGTCTTTTGAGAATATTTTAACAATGGGCGTATGAATCCCGTATCCCGAGTCAATCTTATCCCAACTCCTCCTTCTCTATTTCTTCCGGTTTTAATATATTTTAAATAATATTGCAAATATAAAATCGATTATAAAAATAAATGAATCCCATAAAGTTTATCATAGGGATGTAAATTCAAAGTAAGGATTGAAATATAATCCTTCATCAAGGTTACTTTTTTTTCACCTTTTTTTTCCTAGCGAAAATATGATTTTATTCCAACAATTAATATAATCTAAACGTTCAATCTTTTTTTAAGCAAGCGCATCTCACTCTGTTTCATTTTTCCTTCCTAGAATATTTGCTCCGGCCCGATAGTCGTGAGTGTTGGGGCGTAGGTTTTCCAGTTCTCGGCGCTGTCGGATGGCGGTTAAATCTAGCCATGTGTATTGACGTTTGCGTTTGTGCCAGATAATGAATTAGATGTTGAAGCGCTGGGAAAAAAAACCAACTAATAACCGACCTAGATAGTTTGCGGGGATTTCGTATGACGTCATATCAAGAAAGCCAAATTGCTTTAAAATACTAATCAAGGCAAACATTCAACCACTACATTTCTGTAATGCCTTGCATAAAAAGCTTTCCTTGTATTTATTTATGATTTATTTATGCATTCCTTTGGAATAATAACGGGTAGAATATTACATTATAGGTTGATGTACTGTACTGTAAAAAATCTGTAATTGTTCATCAAGCGTGAATAGAAATATAGTGATTAAAAATTTTATTACGAAAAACGACTTCAATTTGTTATTTGAGGCTGTATCCATAACAACTAGTCGAAATATGTCTTATGGTCATCGTTTCGTAGTATAATTGCATTACATGGAAAAGATGTTGAAGCAAAAGAAATTAATTTTAACGGAACTTCAATATTTAGTTAATGAGTTGAACGGTATTCAGTGGTATTTTTAAACGACTGGCTAACAAAATTTAGGCTGTGTTGTATTTGGCACAAAACATTTATCTTCCATATTTACAGAACACTATCTTTTATACTTACATCATTTTAATGAATTTGATGGAATTTAAATTTTAGTAGAAAGTTTTTTTATTGTATTTTATTTGGAAGTGTTAGGCATTCCCTTTTTTAATTTCCTTTTTGGCATTAAAAAGTCAAATGTATTCTTGATAAAGCCAGGAATAAAAGGCGAAACCGGTTGGAATTCTATGTGTTTTCTTTCCCGATATGTACTGCAAGGCCTCCATCAACTTCATCAATAAGGACAGTACAGAAAACTCTCCATTTCTTAATACAAAAAAAGTCTTTTAAAAAAAAAAAAAATTCTCATATATGCATAATCTGAGAAATTTTGCGTTAATGTTTTTAAGTCCGTTTGTTTACAGTAGCTTAATTGTCGCATAATGATAAAAGTTACCAGAGCTAAAACATTCAATGTAACAAGCCCCGTTATTAAACATTTGTCTGTAACTGACGATACGACTGGATATTTATTTCTCTTATCTCATTACGGCCTAATATAAAGTTATAAACATCTGAAGTAAGATAACTGCCATTGATTAATATATCGTGAAGTATGAAACAGATATAACTCTTCCTACATTCCACCCAAAAAATAGGCTTATTTCTTTATCAAGCTTTCGATTTCAATACATTCTTTTTATGAACAATTAACATAATTACTAATTTTTAAATCAGATTTTAAAACATGTTACTTCTTCAAGTCGTTGGCTATCTCTAGTGGCAATAACGTAGAGTGGTCATTAAAATTATTATATTGAAGCGAAAATATCGTCATTGATACAATTCTTTTCTTAAAACGAAATTCTTTTCTTATTTATGAATCCCCTGAAACTAATCAAATGCATAAAATATTTGCCGTAAAAGAAAGATAACGTCAGAAATAAAGACTTGCTATATGTTCTTGCGGCTGTGTTCCTAAACGTGTCCGAGATTTGAGTTGATATTAATTCGTCAGTTGATAACACTTATATACTTCTGAACATAACCTTTTAGTTTAACATGCTGTATTTCTAAAGAGAGCTATTATAATGATGAACGAGCAACCTCAAATGTTTATACGAATTTCATTAAAATAACTTTAAAGGTACGCATTTCATACAAAGTTGTGAATGGTAAAATCCATGTTTAACATTTCAGTTTTCATATATAGTATCCTCTTGAGAAAAATAAATTTACTAAACTGTTTAGAACTATAGTTATGTAACATTAAATGTATCTCTTCAAATTGGGCATTTTAGCGGTCAAGAAATTTTTTTCTGAACATCGATTATTCGATTTAAGTTTTTTAAAACAAATTAAAACATTTATAAGGTATTCCTGTTGTGATCAGTTTAACATTACTTGTACATAGATTAATTTGTCTCCCAACATTTTCTAATCTGTACTGGCATTACATAATAGACATTCAATTATTTTTTTTTGCATTACACTAGCTTGCTTAAGACTCTCATATACATTGTTTACCAAAAAAGTAACCGAAAACTTTCTGACAGTAGATTAATGGGCTCGTGTGATTGTTGTCACAAAGTATTGTGAGCAAGGCCGAGCGCGATCGCAGTCATACAAATGGAGCGTCTGCTTCCAAAGCGCAGCCACAGGCGTCATCTGTTGCCAGTATTAGTAGTAATAATAATATTAATAAGTCTTATCTGCATCTACGATGTAAGACTGGCAATAGATGGCAGGGCAAAAAGCCTGAGTACGGAAGAGGCGGGCATTTGAGAGGCGGAAGAGACGGAAGAGACGGAGGTAAGCTGGCTCATGTGCATGTTAGAGCACACTCTCTCCCTGGACCTTATTACAGATTTAGTACAGTTATGTTTTGTTACAATCTTATTTATTTACCAATTCTGATTGTATTAATAAACATAAAAATTTAATATGACTACATCGCTGTCCTTATTCTTTTAGCTAAGCTCATTTCCACTGTGCTTTAATTTTACCCGTGACAATTGTTAGTGGCAACATGAACTCATAGTCATACTGTAATATTCTGGTCAATGAAGAGCTTCCATTACGTTGGCATTATGCAGGAATGGGTCCCCGTTACTTCCAAGATGATAATGCCAGGAGCTTTGCTGCTGCGACTACCATGCAGTGGTATGATGAGAAAATTCAACGCTTGGATTAACCTACACAGTGTAACTTCAATCCCATTAAACATTCTGAGATGAGCTAGAATGGCGCATTAGGTCTTGGTAAATAGTACAACCAGTCTGAGACTAATTCGAGCACGGACGTTGACAGTGTTGAAAATGGCCGCCTGCATATGCAACAGCATGAATGTTGAAGTACAGGGTGTCTCAAGTTAAAGTTAACATTTCGTAGCTCACTACAGCATAAAACTTTTCATCAAAAAATCATGAAGTTTTGGAAATGCCTCAATTACATAATGGCCACCATGGTCTGCTAAGTAAAATAGCATGTTCAACGGTTGAAATCAGGTATGGCTTGGAAGGTTACGCACATGGCGTGCTATGCTGTCCTTAAAATCTGACAGAGATGAAATGGGATCACGGTAGATCAAGACTTAAAGATAGCCCCAGAGCCAAAACTCGCATGTATTCAAGAGTTAAAGTCATATTCTTTGACAAGATAAACAGTTATGACTTTGGTTCTGCATTAGCAGCTTTACATAACCAAAATTAGCATCTACCAGTATTTCATCTTGAAATGTACCCTGTGTTGGAGTTTTAGGAACTAAATTATTTTTGCCCTGGAAATAATTCTCATCGTGTAATTATGGGATTTCGAAAATTTCATGAATTTCTGATGAATGGTTTTTGTTGTAGCGAGCTACGAAATGTTAACTTTAATTTGAGCCACCCTGTCGTTTGTGGCATTAAGAGATCATTCTAACCTTATTAAAGAAAGAAGTATAGCCCAAGAGAAAAATTCCCAGACCATTATTTCTGCAAAAGTAAGACAGATTGAAACCTGCTATCAGACTTAAAAGAAAAAACTGTGGGAATCGAAAGGACGATTTCTCTTGAATCTTGACTTAATCAATACTAATTACCATATACGACCATACACAATGATCATAATTTAAAAACAAAGGTTTATTATAATTTTTATTAAACTGCATTCCACAGGTAGCATGGAATATTGAGATTATAAAGGTGTAGTGAAAAAGTTTTATAAAAAATCGACTTTATTTTTTTGTATCATAACATTAATCCAGGTTAATAGAGTATATATCATTCAAAATTTTTCGATTTTTCCTAATATTTTATTCAGAAAAATGCTCTGGAAAATTAAAAATTTGCGTGGGATCTTCCATTCCGTCTCCACAGAACACGGCGGAACAAGCTGTCATTTCCTGCCGCGAGGACCTCGGGAAATTTCGTCGCCGATATTGTAGTCGCTTAGAACGATTCTACATATCGTAAGATTTTGCTAACTTGTTTTATGTGGGAAGGCCTTCAATTTGTTCTGTTTGGATGTGTAAATAGACAGTCAGATAGAAATTTCACGTTTCATAGATTTCCACAATCAGAATCGATTAAAAAACAGTGGATTAGTAGTTTTTGACAGCGAGGGACCTGGTATCCAACTCCAAGCAGCATCGTGTGCTCATTTCGAAGCGTCTTGCTTTGTCTACGCATCCGCCGTTGTAAATTCAGTAGCAATTCAAACAAGAAATTCGCTGAAACTAGATCACATATAAAGTGGAGCTAGATGCTCTTCCAACTCTAAACGGGCCTGGCGTTCTTCAAGAACAACGATTACAATAGCACTCGTTAAACGCCGAAGGAATGAGGAAGTAGGCTTATCTACTGTGTAGGGCACACGCCGCCGTAAGGTGCACACACCGACGCGGCAAGCAGAAGATTCCGTTTCACGGTTTAATACATAGGGCTGTATATCGCAGAAGTTTTCGTAACATTTAATTCTGCAAACAGCCCTTGTACATCGCTGTCACTGTCGGTCTTGTTTTCATATTCGTAGTCCATTATAGGCTTAATCCACTGCGATGCCCTGACCAGGGAAGCGGGAGAACTGATAGCGGTGCCTGCACTACTGCCCTGACAATTTACTGATAGCGGCGCCTGCGATAGCGTCCAATGTATGACTTCACGATTTCGAAACTCCTTCGCAACTCTCGGCAACTTCTGACGTCACAGATCCCGAACCGTGGCGTCAGTGGCGCCCGAGCGGGGGCGCGGCCCCCCCCCCCGAAAGTTTTTTTATATATTTTATTAATTTAGGGTTTGAATTGAAAATTTTTATACATGCTACGTTATTATTGAGACCTTCATCTTTCATTTTAAACAAAGTTGTTTTGAGTGTGGAGTTTACCTTTAAGCGTTCTTAAGTGACTGTTTGGAATAGGGATTGAAACAAAACAAAAGCCTCAAATTTAAAGAAAACATTTACCTGTTACGGCTGGCAATGAAATTTTATTCTACGAATTATGTAATTCTGTGAAATCTATTGTAATTTTCATTGTATAGAACAAGGACGTAGGCGAAACAACCTTGTTTCATCTTTACGCACTAAATGGATATAAATACTCTTTCTTGCTATGTCGAAGGGAATTTCTATCGGCCATACAGGCAAGAATGATAACAAATGGCATTACATTTTTTAGGGATTTCGCAGGCTTTTGTTTATACAAACCAATTTATTCCCTACATTTTGAGTAAAATATATATTTGATTATTATACACGTTGACACAATTGAAAGTGATAAGCTATCGTGACTTCGCCTGCTTTTCGTCCTACGCAATAATTAACTTCTCTTTATTTAGAACCAGGTTTCGTTATTACTATAAATTTTTTGATTACAATGCATTTCATATGTTGTTGCTCAGTCCTCCCCTTTCTCTCTCTTCTTGTATTTTTTTCCCTCTTACTCCAGGAAGTTAGTAATTACGACCGCCCTAAAGAGTGTATCATAGAAAACGGAAATTCACCATTATTAGCTTGTGTAATTATTTAATGTAACAGCTTTGGTATTACGTTTAAAAACTTAGTAGTATGGAAAAAATTCTAAAGTACTAACCAAGAAACCTCTATAGCTTATGACTGAGGAAACATGTCAAGAAATCAAACGTTCAGATAGTAGAGAAGGTTTTAAAAGAATATTTTCCCGGCTAGGGCCATAATAGATAACTATAAAAAAAAGTCAGGGGCATTAGAGTTGGCCACTTCGTAGAGGAGAAAATGAGGATTTAACCATGCTAAATAAGGGAGTGAAGGATCTAACCATGCTAATTTGTCTTCTTCCCCTATCTCTACCCCCAAGTTGAAAAGTTAAATAATTAATTTAGGTCAGTAGGGGGAATAGAATCTTAATAATGTTATTTTTTATTCGACGAAGTGGTCAACCGCATGCCTCTGACTATAGTGCTGATGATCTTAGGAAGCTGAAAGAGTTACATCAATTCATAAGAGAATAGTAAAAAAGACATCACAAAATAACTTAGGGAATAAATAATACGAGGCCTTTCGGTCATTTTATTTACAAAGACCTTCTTCAGGTTAAAAATTTTTGAAAGTGTAACTGATTTCTTCTCTCAGTAAAGATTAAGAATATAAGTTTAAATAGATACATTGTTGAGAGGTATTATTACATCAATTGATTGTTTACAACTTTAGTTTGAAATTTTAAATTGTTATAATCAAAGACTTTTTGTACAAAGTTTTTTTTAATTGATTAAAGGTATATTTACAATTTTTTTATTACAATATTTCCCATTTTTTTATCTAATTTATATGATTGATGGGCTAGACAATTTTTTGATTTGGTAATATAGTAACTTTCTTTAATTAATCTTTTTTGCCAATGTTCTT
>JAHWFO010090511.1:0-41702 GCA_023313115.1 Rhysida immarginata | reverse complement strand
TAATAATACCTCTCAACAATGTATCTATTTAAACTTATATTCTTAATCTTTACTGAGAGAAGAAATCAGTTACACTTTCAAAAATTTTTAACCTGAAGAAGGTCTTTGTAAATAAAATGACCGAAAGGCCTCGTATTATTTATTCCCTATGTTATTTTGTGATGTCTTTTTTACTATTCTCTTATTAACTGTTATACATCACTTTTTTTTCCTTATGTATTAGTTACATCAATTCTGTATTCTGTTGGGATTAAATATTTAAGTATTATTTTAGTAGCTAGCTGGCGTATTCTTTTATAAATTAGGCATTTAGATTCTGTAAATTAATCTTTGAAAATATAATTATAATTTTATATGTTTATTATGCATACACAATAATGAAGTATAATATTTAAAACATAAAAATAATTTATAGTATAAATTCGTAAGAGAACTCTTAATTACAACCGTACTGCTGTAGATGGGCTCCCACTACGGTAATACCTCCCCTGATAACGAAAGTGAGCCAAGCCAAACTGCTTTCCCGGAAAACATCTACTAGACGCTGCAATTGATAAATAATGTAAACATTTCGAGAACATTGTACGACAGTTAGACATTGTCAAATACCGTACATCCCTACTGCTACTCTTTCCAATAAAAGTTTTTTTCCAATATTAGATGCAAATTTCTTATTCTGACCGTCCACCGTCACCGCTTCGACGCCTCGATTGTTTCATCGGTAAACTTGGAGACGAATAAAGTTTTTTACACGTGTGTTCTGTACATCATTTTAGCCAGTAGGAGCACTGTCGCTGCTTTATCTTCAAAAAGGCTTCACCGCAGGAAAAGACTCTGTATTTTCTCAGCTTGCAGAAATAGAATTTCCCATTACTGTCCAGCGAAAGTTTAGGACAGATTATGGAAAGAACTCACCTGATGTGAAGTTACTTAAGTCATACATGACTCATTTTGTACAACGGGATCACTGCTTAAAGATAAGAGATGATTGTTGAGACGACTCAAACCTCGCTCACTAAGTCATCACAAATCAATTAGATAATCTACCAAGTACCAAGAAGTAGTGTGCACAAAATTATAGCAAATGTCTAAAATTGTATGCGTAGAAAGCGTAAATTGTTCAGGCATTACAGCTAGTTGATCGTCCACGACTGATCAAGTTGTTAACCACAGCGAATTGATGAGGATAATGATTTCTTACAGCGTGTATGCTTTTCCGATGAGGCACATTTCATTAAGCGGAATAGTTAACAGGCACAACATGATAATCTGGGGATCAGAAAATCCATGTCATAAACGAGCACATTAGAGACAGTGCGAAAATAAATGTATGGTGTAGACTTATGCATGATCGAGTATTTGGCCCGTTATTCTTCCTTAATGGAAATGTGTACCTAGAAATGTAAATCATCTGTCACATTCCTCAGCTTTAGGAAATGAAACATCTTAATGACTATCATCTTTCAGCAAGTTGGAGCTCTTCCTCATTGGTTTCTTCTAAGTGGTTTCAGGCATCTTAATGAAACATTCCCAAATTGGTGGATTGGCAGAGATGGCCCAATCCTATGGCCTCCGAGATCACCGGACATAGATTTCTTTCTTTGGGGTTAGGTTAATGATGTTTTCAGACCTTGCGGTTGTCGTGGTAGAGAATATCTATTTTTTATGCAATAATTAAATTATTTAGGTGAAGTGGTCTTTTAATTTATTTAAAGTGGTTGATAATCCACAGTGGTCTGGCTTAACAATCTAGCTGGACAAATATACATCTCTTGACAAATGGGTAGGGTTTAAATTTTTTATTGTTTTTAAATAATATGTAATGACAACTGTCTGTACTTATTTTTAAATATATTTATTTATTTATTTATTTATTTATTTATTTATTTATTATTACCACCTCTGTGACCTACAAAGATTAAGACATAATATTAAAAGTCATCAACACAAATAAAACTGTGCATCTGTTCAAAATTATACATCTGTAATTAGAATTGGTTTGTTAATATTAAGTTAATGAAATTATATTACATTGTTATTGTTTTGTTCAAAATAGGTAAAAGCTAATTAATACAAAAGTTTTTGCAATATCATTATATGGCAATACAGGGTGTCCCAAATTGATATACACTCTTTGAAACGTTATAACTCAGCAACGAAATGAGATAGATATATAAGGTTTTTTGTATTTTATTCCTTAAACTTCCATAGGCCCGTACATGTTCAAAATGTCCACCTTTTTAGTCGTTCTCATTTAGTGCGTGCACAATTTGCGGAATGTAAGGCTTCCATTTTTGACCTCGCAAAATTCGATGAACACTGGATTTGGCGATACCAATTTCACGAGAGCATTGCCTCACTGACTTCTTTGGGGATCGTGCAAAAACCTCCATGACGGCATCAACAATCTCGTTAGCAGTGGAACTTGTCATTCTTCCGCACCGACCTTTCAACACATCTTTCACCGTTTCTTCGGCTTCTAACTTGTCTCGGAGTTTTGTTATTGTTACCCTTGTTGGCGGTGGTGTACTAAATTCAACCCTCCAACGTCGTTGAACCTCAACAACATTCTCCACTTTCCAATAACACTTCAGTATCCACTTACGTTCATCGAATGAATGTCCCACCGCCATTTTGGTTTATAAACAACTGAACAACAATGATTGTGTTGCTATGCTTTTCCAGCGCCGTCTGGATCATACACAACAAACCTTATATTTCTATCTCATTTTGCTGCTGAGCTATAATGTTTCAAAGAGTGTATAATTCAATTTGGGACACTGTGTATATTAATGTGAGGCTGTGTATTTAGTGGATTTATAAAAAAAAAATTCCCCTTAAAAACTCAGCAAACACATATCTCGCAAACACATGATTCGTGATCGGGATTTTCCGGGAAATCCTTGTATCTCACAATGTATGAGGGTTTATGCAAAAACATTTAAAAAATATTTTGCCATGCATTTCCTTACATCCATTTTAAATACCGTGCAAAAATAAATTTAATATGATAAAAAAATATTAATTTACATACCTGGAGATACATCAGCCATTATTCATCAAAATTCATGAATAAGCAGTGATGAGTGAAGAAAATCCACAATGAGAAACTTGTCACGTTACAGTTAATCCCTTCCGACAGTGAAGGTCAGAAAAAAATACAGTCGTGAAACAAATGCAACTGATCATTTTACAGCCTGTATGTATACGTTTTGACTTTTTTCAGGGAAGTTGCAATTTTGATTTTTGTCCAGCTACTTTGTTAATCTGGACCACTGTGCAATGGCCGAAGAATATCTAGAGTTGTGTTTTGTCCGCAATAACTAAGATTAATATGATAATAGAGCAAAAAATCCAATAAAACATAAAACTATATCTTTTATTTTGACGTTAATAATAATGTCTAGACATTAAGGGACGCTTTTGTTCCTTCTCAAAATAAATAATTTACAAAATCTGAATTAACATTAGAATAAATTGATGCGACAAACTAAACGGCTAAATAAATAGGCAAGAACATTATAATGAAATAAAAATTACACAAAGAAATTCTATGTAAATCCTAGATATGTTGTAAGACAGCCTCAATTTCTCTCAGGCAAAGTTAAAAAGAAAAAAATAGTTAAATTTTCGCGAACTGACATATTAAACTCACATGGAAGTAAAAAAAAAAAAAAAGTTATTCTACCTTCCAAAGACTTAAACGAAACTACATGTCACCCATTTCATGTAAATAAATACATGTATGATGTGTATTCAAAATTCCAGAAGAAGAAACAGGTTTTAAGACATTTAGAAACTCGGTCATATAGCCTTACAGGTCAATTAAGAGTCATTATAACTTGCAAAAAAAAACATTTTAAGAAGTGAGAGACATTCATGATTAAGTTTAAATGAATGCTAAAACCTCACAAACCAATTAGAAAAAGGAAAACGTTTGACTACTACCATGCCAGTTTTAAATGTAAACTCCACGGAAAAAATCGACTTTATTTTTTTTTTTTTTGCATCATAACAATAATCCAGGGTAATAGAATATATATCATTCAAAATTTTTCGATTTTTCCTAATATTTTATTAAGAAAAATGCCTTGGAAAATTGAAAATTGAGATCTTCCATTCCCTCTCCAGAGAACACGGCGGAACAAGGCATCATTTCCTGCCCCGAGAACCTCGGGGAATTTCGTTGCCGAGATTCTAGTCGCTTTCGCTTATAGTTTCGCTTACAACGATTCTACATATCTTAAGACTTTGCTAACCTGTTTTATGTCGGAATGCCTTCAATTTGTTCTCTGTTTGGATGTGTAAATAGACAGTCGGATAGAAATTTCACGTTTCATATTTTTCCAAAATCAGAATCGATTAAAAAACAGAGGATTATTTTTGACAGTGAGGGAACTGGTATCCAACTCTAAACACCATCGTGTGTTCAGCTCATTTTGAAGCGTCTTGCTTTGTCTACGCTTTCGCCGTTTTAAATTCAGTATCAATTCAAACAAGATATTCGTTAAAATTACATCACGTTTAAAGTGGAACTAACTGGATGCTCTTCCAATTCTAAACGGTGCTGGCGTTCTTCAAGAACAACGACCGCAACAGCATGTGCTAAAAGCCGATTGAAGAAATTAGGTAGGCCAATGTGCTGTGTAAGGCACACGCCCCCCTGACGTGCACACGCCGACGCAGCAAGCAGAAGATCCCGTTTCAGGGTTTAATGCATAGGGCTGTATATCGCAGAAGCTGCAATAGGATTTAATTCTGCTAATGGCCCTTGTACATCGCTGTCACTGTTATCAAAATCACAGTCGTCACTATCGGTCTTGTTTCATATTCATACTCCATTGCGATGCCAAACTGACAACTAACCGATAGCGTCTATTGTGCGACGTCACGATTTCGAAACTCTTTCGCACTTCTCCGCAACTTGTGACATAACAGTTGCCGAAATATGGCGCCAGTGTCGATCGCAGGGGGAAGTGGAAAAAATGAAGGTTTTTTTTTTATATATATATTTTATCAATTTTAAGTTCGAATTGAAAATTTTTATACATGCTACGTTGTTATTGAGACCTTCATCTTTCATTTTAAACAAAGTTGTTTTGAGTGTGGAGTTTACCTCTAAGTGTTCAAAGAACACTGAAAAAAGTAAGAACCATTCCTAGTACAGAAACAAAACTGATATTACCTCCACCACCCCCACCATTATAATTTTCACTAGTGGGAAAACTTCTAATGTGAAGAATAGAAAAATTGGAAAATATAAGCAAATGAAAATTTAAACAGTTTACAAGTTTCCAATTAAAATTTTTTTCTGTATATTTCTGCCGCCAACAGCCGCATGTTCAGAAGAAAAAGAGGCTAAGTGTTGAGATGAGAGAACAAATTCAGGGTTCATAGAAAAGAGATTAGAGAAAAGACATCCCTTGAGGAAATTCAGAATGACAGGCAATGTGTTCCGGATGTTTAGGTAAAGAAAGAATACTATCTCACTACTGATACAATCTTCATTTCATAGCACAAGTTGATGCTGATTCAAAGTTTCAAAATATGTTTGTCCATCTTTACAACATGCACAGAATACTAGAAGAAATGCCCCTAAAATAGCCTAGAAACTATGTTAGGCTTCAACTAATGATAGTTGGATGGCTATGATGAAGGGTTCTTGCCATGGCTGGCAGAAGAAGTGTCCCCGATGAACGCTGGCAGACGGTCACTGCTAGTTTTGCCTATTCAGTCCACAATACTTTACCGCACTGCCGGCTCATGCAATAAAGGTAGTTGACATCACGTACTGCATGCATAGAACGGACTCAAAGAAGGAAAACGTATAAGCAAAAGAACAGTTAATCACACCAGTAATCTAAACTATGCCTAGTTAAAAGCTGAGATGCCCGTCTTCGTCGAGCTTTTTAAGGCCAAACGAAAGGGGATATCATTATGTATCTACCCTAGATACGAGGGGCGTTCAAATTTGACCTGGACTTTATTTTTTACAAAATCAGGAAACTATAAACGAAAAAAACAAACACCAGTTATTTCTCATAGAACTCTTTTTGCTTCTCTACACAGTTTTTCCAGCGTTCTGGGAGCATCTGGATACCGGTTCTGTAGAAATCTTCAGGCTGATGTCGAAACCACGTCAGGACAACTTTTTTGACTTTCTCATTGGAGCCGAACCTCTACCCTCATAAGAACTCTTTCAACGGTCCAAAAAACTGATAGTCGCAAGGAGAGAGATCCGGGCTCTATGGAGGATGTGGTAAGATGTCCCATTTGAGTTCCGTCAGTGTGTCCATAGTCAGTTTGGCTGTGTGTGGTCTGGCATTGCCTTGCAGAAAACAAACACCACTGACTAGTAAGGAGTTCTGCTCGCTTTCTCCTTAGTGCCGGCTTCTTGGACGTCCTCAAAATGCCATAGTAGTAAGGTGCATTTATGGTTCGACGTTCTTCCAGAAAATCGACATGATTGATACCCTTAATTCCCAGAAAAACAGTCGCCATCACTTTCGTTGCCAACGGTGTCATCTTGAATTTCTTGGGTGGTGATGAATCAATGAGTCACCACATCATGCTCGCACGCTTGCTTTCAGGAGTATGGTGATGAATCCATGTCTTGTCGGTGGTCTCAACAGGTGACAACATATCATGAGAGAAAATAACGAGTAAATAATGATATTGGGAATTGGTTTAATAGCACGTGACTCTGCCCATAACGTAAACAAAAGCACATGAAAAAAAAACAAAACACTACCACGTTTTTCATTATTAGGTTTCTGCGAAATACCTGTCCACTAAACTCGATCATTCTTACAGCACACTGAAAGATTCGTATTTACTAGATCTCAGAAATGAACTTGTCAACAAATTAGGAAAGACGTGCAAGTGGATCGAGAGATACAGTATTAAAGTCTCCTTAAACCAGTTTACATTTCTTGTTGGCTGGATTGCTTTTTGCGGTACGACGCACATTCATACTAGCGACTGTTCAAGGAATTGTATGATTTAATAACGTCATTTATGCGCTTTTGTTTACGTTATGGGCGGAGTTTAACTAGACTTCACGAGATGTTTACTCATTTAAGGAATGCAATTTCGACAAAACCTATGAGGAAACTTGTGTTTATTTTAAGCAGCAGAAATCGCTAGGTATCTCACGACATCCTTTTCAAAAGCACCCTGCATAAGTGAAGATTTGATGAGAAAACGAATGAAAATAAATGGTTTTATACTATATAATATTAATTTATGGCTTGTTCCTGATTCGTCCAAGTACTAACATCCATAATAATATTTATATCATTCACCTATACATTATTTAGAATCGATTACAGTCACCATAAAAGTTTTCACTTCGGTCGTGTGGTCTTAAGAACACTCATTTCTTTTTTTTTCTTTATGTTTATGCACTGACAGGTAATATATGTTTCATTACCTGTGTACCTTACGGAATTTATAATACAGAGAGATTCAAAATGATGTTCGGCATTTCAAAATTTTACTATGCATTTATTTTATAACCTAAACTAACTACACCGGGTTTAAAATGCAGAAAAATTCGAATGTGTTTTTATTCTAGCATTACAAATACTCTATGTGACTCCCTCGAATCACTCGGACAATGTCAAGACGATAGTCAATCTCATCCCAAACTCCTTTCAGCATGTCTGCTGTTACTGGTCCCGTGCTTTTGCGTTTACAAAGATATCCAGTTTTCAGAAATTGACCATACCACTTACAGATTGTGTAGTCAGTAGGGGACTCTACGAAATGCCCCCTGGACTAAAATTATAGAGTTTGCTTTTGCATACTCTAAGACGCAATGTGCCTTTTCATTCACAGCCGCCAGATTTACTTTTATCGCGACACTAGCGCCACCACAGCCTCCAATTCCGGGAAGGCTAAAAATATTCGATTTTTCCTGCATTTTAAACCCGTTCTAGTCAGTTTGTTATTATCAGAGTAATCATTTGTGAACATCGTGTATATGAAATAAAATTTATTTCTCTGTTTACGGTTACGTCATTCCGAAAACAACCATGACAAAGATCTACTGTAAAAGCTGATATCAGTCATGCAAAGATTACATTTCCTTAATGGTTGATAAGCTTGGATAGTCCTGATGAAAATTCATTGAGAACATTTGAATGTTGCGAACATCAACAACAGAAAATTATCAGGTCAACTTTAATGAATGTATGAAGTATTTTATAATTTCATGAAATGGATATTGAAGACAAATTATGAGAAATGTAAACCGAACAGCTTGAAAAAGATTTTAAAGAATAAGAAAGAACATGTAGAAAATAGTACAATTTTTTTATTACCACATTGGTGGCCTGATACTTAAAGTCCTGATCTTCTATAATAATTGTAATAAAAACTAATTCATAAATCAGGGTTTCCCAACTTGCGAGCACGAAACCTCGTATTAAGGTTGGTACAACATTATTTTATATTTTTTTCTAGAATATGTGCCAGACATCTGGATTTCCCCAAGGTTTAATAAAATATTTCTAGTGTTCCGTGAAACAATACAAGATTGGGAATCTTGGTGTAAATAAAACAATATGAATATCAACTTTATTTGCAACTGTGCTCCTGTAGAGATAAAAAAATTGGATTAAGTAAAGGTGTAATAAATATGCTTTAATGGGTAGCGATTCCACAAATGAAAAATTAGTAGTACAGTTCTCTAAAAAATGTAAAATTATAAAGAGTAAGAACAATATTAAAAAAAATTAATGACCGATTTTTGAAATTGCTTTTCATTTTTCCATAAAATCCAGTTAGTAATTTCATTTTTTTTTTTTGGTTTTTCTTTAGAAATCAAGCTTGCTAGCCTTGAATTTGAAGAAGTTTCTGTAAAACTAGCAAGCAAAAGCAGATTTTCTTCCATTTTCGTATGTAAATGAATTTGTTTTCAGATGAACAGCTTTAAATTATAGTTATTATTAATAGACATTAATGGAAAAAAATGAAAGGAAAAATTCCGCGACCTGGATTCGAACCAGGGATCGTGAGTATCACGCTCGTCGCCTCTACTTACTGCGATATTATTAATAGTCTTACTTAATCAAAATAGGGCGACTGCCAAATCGTCAAGGAAAATATAATGAATTAAAGTTACATTTGTAATATTGTTTATATTTATAGTTTTAATATGCGTATGTAATTTTTATGTGTAAAAAGTTTTATCACTTTTAATTAACTATTTTATGCACTCTGCAATTATGTTGTGCATAAAACACTCTTGATTTTTTATTATATAATCTCCCTCCCTCTTCTTATGGTTACATAATTTTATCTATATATAATTTAATGCCATGAAAAAAAATAAATAAATAATGATAAGGAGTGTGTCTCTGCATGTCCCTAATTTAAATGGAAAATGACGTCAGTAGTAACTACGGTGTGTGAATCCAAGCGAAATCTGTTCGTGAAATCTACATTTAATAATCTATCGTTTTGCATCATTGAATTATTGTCCTTTACAGACTTGCAATTTTCAAGAGTTAATGATCAGTCAACATTAATGTACTGTCATTACATATAGAATCTTTTTTAATTTTAATACACGTCATCCATTCTCGTATCTTACCTATTTTGAAGCATTTCCTCTTTAAATTTCTGAAAATTTTTATTTCAGGGAAAATTTCAAAGAAAAAAAATCATGACTGGAAGAAAAGCAATAATTTTTTTTTTTTTTTTTTTTTTTTTTTTTTTTTTTAGAGAAAATGATCTTGGCGTTGGTTTGTTTTTTCTTTTTTTTTCTGCTCTTTTTTTCAGTTCGCATTTCTTCATGTTTTGATATAGTGGCTGTCGCTTTCGCAAGTGGTATTCAAAAGTCTGTTACACCAAGCTCCTTCTGCCATTAAAATAAAAAATACAGATCTGAAGGATTCAAAAACAGTTTCCTCATCTATTAAAATTCCACCCACGTTCGAGGCTAAGATTGACAATTATATAGCTGAGAATTTGCTGTAAAGAAATGGCGAAGGCATGCCAATGAAGCTGCATATCATTCCTCAGTTTATTCTGGTTTCGAAATTCAAAATACAGGATGATTTCAAATGAAGATACCGTACTAAACCTTTAAGTGATACGCTGATGTAGGAATGAAGTTTTACCCCTGCCCAGTGACTTAGGCGATCTCATATCATGTGACTGACTACTCATTGAACATGGCAGCGGGGATTGCATTTTGTATTCTTGAATGTAGGAAAACGGAATCTGGTTTTCAATAGAACCACCATAGGAAAACTATCTATGATTAGTATAAAAAATTTAAAATTAAGGGCTATTTCCGCAATCTTATCTGTGACACCTTCCAACGGAACCCAGGAAAATCAGCAAGAATAGCGAGTCATAAATTTCACTGCCCGCTATTTGGAAAACTATGGTTTTCTTGATCGCCCTAATTCACACATCAGGCAATATTTCATATCAATAATAAAGACAAAAAGCAAAACGTTCCCGCTTGGGGATAAAAAAAAATCCAACAGTACAAAACGTGTGAGATTTCCTTTATAGTAAATTTGCTATGTTCAAGAAGAAAGTGCACATCCCTTTCTCCTTTCAGGAGAAAACTGTATATGTTGAGTCTTTAGTTAATGCTATAACTGCAGGATGACGGTGACAATTTCATCCTCCAACTTGATGGTGCAAAACCATAAGGGTCGGGAAATATTAGGCATTACTCGATGAATATCTTCTAGCAATGCAAATTGGACTGCAGAATCCCACCCATAAGTCGGCCACCCACATGTCTTGATTTTTTGTGGTGTGTGAAAGCTAGTGTCTTTTTTTTGTCCCCTAGGCCTACTTGTTGCTTTAGCTAAGCTGAAACAAATATCACAGTTATTATCATTGCAGTTGATTCAGATATCTCAAATTCATGATCGGTAGAAAATGAACTACCGGATCGATGTGTGTCGTGTGCACACCGAGAGGATCTATAAGTTAGCAAACTTGAAGACTACACATGTAAATAATACTGTGAACAATACTGATTATATAGAGTTACAATTATCCCTATATAGGGTTATATACAATTTTAATATGTATCTAATTTATTAAATTGGACACTGCGTGAACGAATGCTAAAATATTATTTGATAATTTATTTTTATTAATCTTGTTTAAATTATTTCGTTACTGAGAATTAAATGATTGTGACAGTATAAATGAAGCTCCTGAATACAAAAGCGACTATGAAGACTGAACTCGGTAAACACGATTATGTAATTGTTTATTGAGTGTTGTTATAAGTCAACAGAATATGTCAACGATATGGAAATTTAAGCAAGAAAAATTACTAAAGTTCCAATTTTAAATTAAAGTGAATTTATAATTTAAAGGACATTTAATTACTTTTAACGAGAAACCATTAACAAATATTAACATTTAAAATTATTAGAAATACTGTATAAAATGAACATACATAAAAGTATGAGTTAACAGGGTAAATGGTAAATCTCATTGCGCATCTAATGACCAATGTGAAAAAAAGTGGAATAGCAAAATTAAAAAAAAAAATTAAAAAAAATTAGTCGAATCAGATGCATCAGCGTAATTAACAAAAACCTTATGGTGGCATTAAAATAGACAAATTAACACATCCTTCTAAACACGTCTTTGTAACCATTAGCTTAATTCAAATCATTTATTAAAGAGAGAAATGGAATTAGAGCAAGATAAAAAGTGTGCAACGGTTTAACTTTATAATTAAAATAGTAATCATTTATACAATTTCATGCATAACTGCTGGAGAAAATTTTAAACTTCTAGTCGAATGTAGTAAAATGGAATAAATATTGATCATTAATATCTGATTTATTTTTTCACCTATTTCTTTAATTTGCTGTTTGATTATTCCATGCCGTAATCTGTTTCTAATCTAAGCCCTCCATTAAAAGAACAGCATCTACAATTTGTTTGTTGTTTTACTAAGTTTGATGACCCACATGTTTAACAGAAATACCAGGATAAAAGCAATTGAAAATCGTTGTCGCTGTTCCAAAGAATGTGGCAATAAATATTCGTTCTAATTTCGCCATATTCTTAATCAATGGGTATGTTTCTTTAAGTGGAAGGAAAAGCACCAGGATATTATATAGGCGGATTTTCCAGTATAATGGAAAGCGTATATAATATTACAGCCCATCAAATTAAATTCTCAGTAAGTAAAGTAAATATATATTTCCATTGAAGGAATTTAAATTTAAATATTTTTAATGCTAAAATGCTAGTATCAATCTCCATCCACAGTCGCGCACAACTGAGAAGTAAATTTATAAACCTTTCTTCATAATCAGTGAGATGAGTTTTACTGAAGAAAGAGGGATAATTTCGGTAAGGCCCCCGTCTACTGCAGAAAGCGGTCTAAGTTAACTTCAATCCCGCTCTCCAGATGAAAAACGTACAACCACAGAGTAAACAGAGCGATCATGCAGCATTAGATGTGTTAGCCAGCTGCGTCGCCACCGGAAACTTGCGCGCGGCCATCTTTTGGTGGGACTCAAATCGCAAATTCCACGATACTTTCCATGTGTTTAGGCACGTATTTGAGGGTAGGGAACTTTTTTTTTTTTACTTTACGTGGAATGAATGAACAACATGCCAAACTAGTGCGTGGCATACGGATGCAACATGAGAACAACAAAAGACAGCGGGTTATCTTTTCACAGATAAAGAAAATAGAATTTTAAGTCATCGTGCGTTATATAGGTCAATCGCGGGTCGTTTTCAACCCATGCCCAAATCGCTGCAAATTATATCACCAGCCTTTCTTTGTATCCCCAAAGAAACTGTTTTGTTTCCTAAAAAATGTTTGTTTGATAAAAATATCAAATACTGTGCCCGCGCCACGAGAAGGCGGTTGCGTTTCCAAAATCTCTCGCATGGCGCGCTAGGTGCTTTGGCCAATCCATTTTTCTATAGGGTAGAAGTAGTTATGCTGGAGAAAGAAACAAATGCTTCCCTACAGACCATCAATTTTTGTTCGTTATTTTAAATTAACTTTTCAGTGCAGAGTTTCATATTTTCTATAGTTATTTCAAAATTAAGGGAAAACCATCCCTAGAAATATTCACGTATTTGCAGTATACTATTCCTACCCTTTAGCAAAATGGATTGGCCAAGGCAGCTAGCGCACTATATGAGAGATACAACCTCTGACAATTAAGTTCTGTGAATGAGTTCACACAACAAAATGCAAAACAGATAGGGCCACATTTACTTTATTGTCCTTCGAAATAATCACCCTGGAAGGCAATACACTTTTGGGATCGGGTGCATAAGTCCTGGAAGCTCCATAGGGATGGCTTTAAGTTCACGTGTCACATTTGCTTGAATGTCTGGAATGTCCGCAAATCTGTGTCCCTTTAAGGCCCGTTTCAGGCGTGGGAACAAGAAAAAGTCTGCCGGTGCCAAGTCTCCTGAATAAGGTGGATGAGCTATGGATACGACCCCTTTGTTGGCCAGAAACTGTTGCACGATTACGGCAGTGTTCCTCTTTGATCCATTATCCACAGTTACGTGCGCACGCTACACCTTCAACTGAAGAAACGAGCATCTGCTAAACCATTGCACGCACAAATGCGACCTGTCTGAACTTGCTTAAACAATGACTGGGCTTGTATTCACATGCATTGTAACTCGCGTAAAGCTCGCACAGATTAGGGTGTGACGTCATTCACCGAACTTAATTGTCAGAGGTTGTATTTAAGTTTAATATGTATACAGTGCAATCATGATGTAACGACTACAGGTTGCGTGTATGTATGCTATTATTATTATTATTATTATTATTATTATTATTATTATTATTATAGGTAAGCATTCCAAAGGAATAAGCAAAATAAAGAATGTAAAGAGAGGTACAATATCAATAACATCACAGGAATCTAATACAAATCCGCTTTCAACTATACTTTAATTTAACATGAATATGCATATTTCAGCCACCATGTGCATGACTAAAAAAATTACAACATAAATTTTCACACAATCGATAGAAGTATACCTGTATTGTTGTTTATTGTTATCGTTGTTAATTTGATCATCGGTGCAGCAAAGTTGTTGATTGTGGTGAGCATTGTTTATGATTAGCCAGCATAAAGTATTTTAAACGTTTACCCGATATCAGACGACAGATTTCCAAGGTTTTTTGGTTTTTGTAGATGTCAAATAAAAAGTTTAACTTTTATAAATAAAAACTAAAAAGAATAAAATAAAATATATAAAATAAAAATTTAAAAGCACACACTTTCACCTTAAAAAGTTCAGAAAAAAGTAAAAAATCGAATTTTAAAAAAAGGTAAAGTGTGGTGGTGCGTTTAATATTAAATTTTAAAAAGAAAATACTACATAATATATGCGCCACCGCACTTTTACCTTTTTTTTAAATTCGATTTTTTACTTTTTCCTGAACTTTTTAAGGTGAAAGTGTGTGCTTTAAAATTTTTATTTTATACATTTTATTTTATTTAAATTAACTTTAAATTGAGAAAATGTAAGGCCATGTAGCAGTTGAACATTAATTTTTATTTCATATGAATTGATGATTGTTACCTAAAAAATCAATTTTTTGTGCATCAATGAAACAAAGTTTTGGGAAAATATAAAAATTTCACATGAAAATCAACGTATACCACGTAAAAAGCGGATTATTCGCTATTTTGAGTATGGCTTCTACAGTGTAAAATGCGGCATCGTCCCACCACAAGATGGCTGCTCTGTGTGTACAACCAACTGTTTGCATTTTTTATAGAACCAGGCAATTATAATCGGTCGATTATTTGTCACAGGTCTCTGAAACAATTATTTATTTTGAAGAAGTCAACTTTGTTATTTTTTTATTAAGCTAAAGCCTTTCCTATTATTATTTTATTCAGATAGCTATTTTTCAAAACTACTTTTATTTAATCGAGCTGATTTACAATAAATGAAAGCAGCCCAACTTGTGGCGATCTTTATTTAGGACATCTCTGTAAAAAAAAAAATATCTATTTTTATATTCAGTCCTAAGAAGCGAATGGACGAGTGTATGATCCTAAATTCGCCTTTGATTTCCTCGGTTAAAAAAAAAAGAAAATATATATATATATTTCTATCAGTTAATTAAAAATAGCCATGGTCTTCCATTCTCCGTAATTTCTGCTTGCATCAGAATTATAATCAAATCGTATTAAAAAGTCAATACGAATGACCCAATAACAAAACAGTGTAGTTATAAAAAAAGAGGAAGAAATAAAACGAGAGAGAAAGGAAGCAAGCTGTGTGTTGAGAGGCTCCAAAGGGTTTTGCATACGATTGAATGCTATATGGAGAATCTCGGAGGAAGTGAGCGCAAGATTTTTTTCCCGCGAAAGAGAGAGAGAAAGCAACAGAGAACTTTATTCAAGGAAAAGTAATACCTCCACGCGCGGGTTATAACCTTGGCGGTGTGAATTGATAAATGGTAAATGAACAACTGGCAGTTAGAAAAAAATTTTCGAAGGCCATTGTTTACAGATGGAATCCATCTAAGATGTTGAAGTAAAAATAAACGCTAGAAAAAAAAATGATCAAGGGAAGAGTCTAAAATGATAATTCTTTTCAAAATGTATACTGGTTGACAGACATGTAAATGTCAAAAGAAATTCAAATGAAATTTTTTTCGCAATTAGTGCTTTAAATCTGGTATATTTAAAATTAGTTGTTATGTAACTCGTGAGAACAGTTCTAAATAAATCTTGCATTATGCTTATCCCGACAATCATAAAAAAATACCTTTACTCGAAATAAAACTTTAATAAAAATTAAATAAGATAAATTAATAATTACAAAGGTTTCATTTTACCTTCATTTAAAATATGTTATTTGATCATATCCATTCTTGCTGAATTTTAAATAAAGTTTAATTTACATCAATAATAAGACTATAATATTAAAATTAATAGAAATAAAACATTAAACGTTTAACTGATGGAAAAATTGAAAAATATAACATTAAATCAGGTTATCTTGCATTAAAATCTCTTAAACAATTTTATATTTCTGTTAGTAAAACGGCTTACATAGGTGTAAGCAAGTTGATTCGACTAATGTATATTTTTAAAATAATAAAATAAACTCGACTTCAAATATGATAACAGGAAATAACATAAATTCCTTCTTTTTTTTCCGTTAAACTTATAAATTTTCAAGAGTATCAAGTTTTAATACGGTAACATATCATTAGAAACTAATTAAGAGTTTGTATGCAAAAACAAGAATGTTGAAAATTTGATACGAACCGATGTAAGGACGGTAGCTGTGATCGCTCCGCTTCGTAGGGAGCAACCGCACAAAAACTGTCGAACTCTGCAACACATGATGAGCACGAAAAATGCTAATACACAAAGGATGCTAAAGAAATATCCTCCAAAGTTTAAAGAAAACTTTTCCTACAATCTTTCCGCTCACGAAAAATAAAAATAATTTCGGGCGTTTTATTCCTTATTGCCCCGTTTGCGAATCCTCCTCCAGTGAAGCCTATCGACTAACTGAGAACGACAGCAAGAGGAAGAGCGCTCCAGCGCTGGTTGTCATAGGCGGGAGAAGAGCCTTTCATTCTTTACATCTGATAGGCGGAAGCATTAAACACTACCATCAAACACATGTGAGCAGGGTGGAGTTTAGCGCGTGTGATTTTAGCTTGTAATTTTGTTTTTTCCTCTTCTAAGATTGAAAAATATTTAAAATTCGTTGCAATGAGAGCCGCACGATTTAATACTCAAATTTAAAACGACATAAAAAATAAAACAATAATTTAATGATAAAACGAGGAGAACAATGAAAGTTCTAATATATACATTGTTTATAAATAAGTAAAACCCGATTCCTTATAGAGAAAAATTTAATGAACCCGGAAGAGTTCCTAAGAAAATATTGTTTGTAATATATGTTTCCACTATAATGAAAAAAGAATAATCTTTAATTTATTTAAATCGGTTTGTCGCAACTTAAACAATTCTCCCTTAACTAATTATTACTTAGGAGTTACAATAAATTAAACTATATTATATAACTTTTATTATATTTTAACAATCCTTGGTGCCACTTGTTGTTGGGTTTTCAACACTTCGTCGAAGGAGGCAGCCGTTGTGTTATGAAGCTGCACCCGATTTCCCAGAAACTTCCGGTAAGTTTTATTCACTTCTAAGTAAAATGTGTCATCAATGTCTCGTGCTAACTGTCGAAAGATAGAAATATCATAGATCAAATGTGAATATCCATTTTTGATTGGTATATAAATGGGTTATTTTCAGAGCAACATGTGCTTTTTGCGGCCATTTTCTATGGTGCATGATGATGTTCAAAGTTAACATTTCCCTAAGTCGGGAGAGTTTTAATTTCTTAAGATGGGGCAGTGTTTCCTCAAGGAACATTAAAAGAGAAGAAACTAATAAAGTTGCACAACAGAGTGATTTCCTATAATCTGCAAGCACCGTAGGCATTACCCACGGTTGGATCCAGTACAAAGTGTCACGTATTTTAATTGAATTTGCTAAGTGCGCAAATACGCTGACAGAGATGGGACGGGAGACGGTATTCTTACTTAATAAAAGGGTGATTCCATGCGTGACTTACTCTACATTGGACAATTTTTTAGCCATTCAAGATTTAATTATAAACAGACTTTTAGCAGTAAAAAACTTTATATTCCAATAAAGAGTTTGACATGCAGATTAAATTTAGCAAGAATAAAAATCTTCTCACACAGTTTATTTTATTAATTATAAATTAAATTGTGGCAGCGTGACTTACACTACCTGAATGGAACTTATATTTTGGGTATATTTTTAAAGTCAAAATTCTTCTGATTAACTTATCAATGAAAGAATTAGTTGTGTTATAAATGTACTAAAGGGATTTAAATTACAGAAAATATAATCCAAGAGACTCAAAAAAATATTTTAAAAAATGTATTCAAATTATTTCTTTATTTCTTTATTTCTTTAGAATTGATTTACAAAAAGCCCTGACCGGAGCCTGTATGGCCAGCTGGCCGACGTGTGAGGTCTCCGGCGGGGTTATTGTATAACAGATCTTAAGTATTAATTTATAGTAAAGGTTTGAAATTATATACTATTTTTAAAAATAGAAAGAAAACAACTAACAAAATGGTAATTTTTATGGTAGTTCGTGATGGAGTTAAGATGGATGAGGGGTTGGCAGTTAAGTATCTGTAGGAAAATGTATGAGATATTAAGAATCATTAAAAAAAAAAAAAAGAAAATTTCCTGTGACTTACACTACAATTCTTACTAGTGAGTTAAAATAATAGTAAAACACAATATTTAAACCATCAAATAACCAGAAAAATCAAAATTTTTGAAGCTTAAGTAGAACCGACGGTCAAAACTTGGTTCAGGCAGTTTTATAATGTTTATTATATCAATGTCAACATCCGAAATGTTATCAACTATTGGCCATATGAAGAAGTTGCCTTTCTTTTGCAGAAATCTTAACTTTCATTGTTTGCTGTTCTCTGCCAATGATTTGTCCTGGAAAGTACTTCATTTGACATTTTCCAGAAAAAGGAACAATTACCCAGTTGCCAATATTCATATCACATGTTTCTTTTACTGGCTCATCTTTATTGTCCTCTGTTATAACTTTTCCAGTTGTGAGGTTTATTTTACTGTACAGGCTAGGTTTAAATGACACATTGGCAACTTTTAATTCATATTCTGCAGCTTTAACAAAACAATGTAGTTTTCTCGTATTAGGAACTGCAAAAATCTCATTTCCTAATGGAGAGCACAACTTATCAAGGCGATTTTTTTCTTTTTTTACTACAACACCAGCGACATAAAACATGGTTATATTTTTGCAAATACTTTTTGCTGACTGGAAAAACTCTTGAGCACTGGCTGGATATATCTTCCTTGCTATTGTTGCTTCTCGTACTCTACGTTTAACAGTGCCACCCACATCATCAACAGGCCCTTTGCCATGTCCTGAAGTTGTAAAATGCCATTCCATTGATACGTGCTCTTTTTGTTTTTTAGATCCACTTTTCCTTAAAAGTTTGATATTTTCCAGTAGCATTCGTTCTTTTGTCTTTGTTCTCTTTTCCTCTCAGTTGCAGTTTTTCCCATCTAATGCAAAATAAATTAGCAAACTAATTTATATAATATATAAAGCAAACTAATTTAATTAAAATGCATCTAATTTTTATGTTTTTATGACATATTATACTTTGTGACCACATACACATATGATTTACACTACACATGTGACTGACACTACATTTTAATTTCCTCTAAAAACAGAGAAAATTATTCAGAGATTTCTACTTTTTTTTAACCCCTTCAGTCACCTTGGCAACATATGTTTCCAACTTGTATCTTGGACGTTTACCTTGTCAAAAGTGCGGTATTTTTTTATGTTTTGTAAAATTTCGTACTAAATAAATGACATGAATAAAATCTGTTGATTCTCTAATAAATATGTATATTTCGGTAGCAAATATAGCCATACATGTAAAAAGATAATAAAAAATGTTAATAAATAAAAAACTGCTGGTTATGTTTAATGTAACAGTATCGATATAATAAATGTAAAAACAAAATTTTTACAATCGAATTTAAGGTCTGTGTCTGAAGGGGCTACATTAGATGTATTTAACAATCAAGTAAGAAATAAAGTATAATTCTAATTCACAATCTGTACTAAAAGAGAACCAAAAAAACTTATTTATATTTTCTGTGACTTACACTACAGTAAAAATTCCATTTTTTATCATTAAAATAAATAAAGTTGCAAAAAAGCAAAGGATTAATAAAGTTATTGCATGAAAGTACACTTATTTTTCTAGGTAAATAAATTATTAGAACAGAAAAAAGCATATATTTACCTTTCCAAATTTCTTTGTGACTGTTAAGCTAAAACACACTTCCTACCTATCCAAAGCCACAAAACGTTTCCAAAACAATTGTCAGCGTGACATTCTAAAGATTTGGTTATTGTACTTTCCCTAAATAATGACCTAAACCTTCAAAAAAAAATTTGTAAAACACCAATGGGGTTGATAGTTACATGGAATTACCCAAAAACGTTATTCTGTCCGTCATCATTGACGTTCCTTAATTTTACCAAAGCATAAGCGTTATCTTGGTGAAACAAAAATTGCTCTATAGGTCGATAATAGAAACTAAAATACATTTAACTTAAACAAAAATTGATCAATATGGTCGATTTTATGCCAAATTCTTCACATTTTTTCAATTTAAAAGGAGGTTTTTTAAGATATCTCGACAAAGTAAAATATGAAATGTAGCTTCTAATTAGCTCCATTCACCGAGATATAAATGGTATCAATCAAATTTTTCATTACAAATTTATAGCCTGTTTTGAAAATTTCAACAGTAAAATGTTAATATTTTTAAGCTCAAAAGACCTGAAAATGTTAATACAATTGCACGAATTCAACAAAAAACCTAGTTCAACAAAAATTATTTTGTCTTCGTATTCTTCTATATCATGTTCCTGGATCAAAATCATTTGAAGATTTAAGAACTGTTGATAGAGTACTGTGTTCAACTTTTGTTGAAGCAACAAGACAACGAGGCATTTTTTATGACGACGAAGGATGGGAAAAATCTATACGAGAAGCTATTGTCTTCAACACAGCATTTCAACTTAGACAGTTCTTTTCTTTTATCTACGTATTTTGTTCACCACCAAATGCAAAAGATTCATGGGACTAATACAAACAAACCAATGTCAATCGATTCAAATAATTATTTGAGAGATCTTGATGAAGATGTTGCATTCAATTATTCTCTTCACGACATTTCTTCAGTTCTCCAGCAACAAGTCTTAATTCTTTCAATCTGCCAGAGCCAACTGGGCAGCCAATTGAGTTATTAATTTTTAATCCAACTGAAGAAAGAAGAGAAGCAGAACGACTCATTCCAACTTTAAATACTCAACAGAGAGCTAGTTTTGAAAGGATCACTCAATCAGTTTACGGTGAAAAGGTCACAATTCGATTATTCTATCTTGATGGACCTGGTAGTTCTGGAAGGACCTTAATGAATTTCATCCGAGAAAATGGAGATAGGAGTCTTCCCATGTGCTACAACTGTAATTGCCTCAACACCCATGAAAGGAGTTAGAACAGTTCAAAGCGGTTTCAAGTTGCCAGTTCCATTGCTTGAAACTCAACATCAAAACTTAAGCCATCGTCTCTTCAAGGTAAAGATGTTTTAGAATCAAAACTTATAATCATCGATGAAGTAACAATGTTAACAATACATGGCCTGAGATGCATCGATAATTTCTTGACAGATAGAGTTCTAAAAAATCCGATTAAACGAGATAACCCATTTGGAAATAAGGTGATAGTCATTGGAGGACATTTTCGACAATGCTTACCGGTAGTTCCAAGAGGAACAGCAAAAGAAGTTATCAAAACATGCATCAAATTTATGGCAACATTTTATAAAACTTTCATTGATATCTAACATGATAAGCGCAGATCAAGACGATTTCAATAAGTGGCTTCTTAAAATTGGTTCCGGAAATTTTGCAAGAATTGAAACTTTTGATCGTGATTTAATTGAAATTCCAACGAAATGATTGTCTCACCTGAGATTGATATAATTTTTGCAATTTTTGGAGATGATGTACAATCACTCTCATCTGATGATTTATCAAATTGAGTAATATTATGCTCAACAAATATTGGTGCTCTCAAATTGAACAACGAAATTATAGCTCGAATGGAAGGAAGAATAATAGTTATTAATTAAAAATACAAAATGAATAAAAAAGGGAATAGGGAATTTTTTTGTAACCGGGAACAGTCACGGAATTTTTTTTTGTAACTGGGAACAGTCAGGGAATCATAAAATCGAAAATTTTGATCAATGTCAATAATATTTTTTCATGATAGCTTTTATTTTTGCTGATGATCAGGGAAAATTAAGGGAAATTCAGGGGATTTTACGAAATCTTCTTGCTAGGCACCCTATCATTCCTAACCTTTTTTATAATTTTAATTTCATGTGTGTTATCCTATTGCATTTTTCTCGCCGCCCTCTTATTTTTTCCTATTTGTTCTTCGTCCTGTCCTATCTCAACACGTCTTCTAATTAATCTCATTTGTTCTCTTCTTGTTTTTCAGCCAATACCGTATTACTATTCCCTATGCAAACTATATATAAACCCGTCTGTTGTACACCTGAATGTTTCTGTGGGATAGGTGGGACAGGACTAGCTCTTCAAGGTTTCACCTCTACTCTCTTTTCAGGTATCATTTCATTACTCTCATTTCACGGTGCGTCCTTTTCAGGGCGATATTCATCATCTGTTACGTCTTATGTGCTGGTCCCTGGCGTTGGAATTAATATTCCCGTAAACCAGTACATCTAGACGCTCATTATCCTTCTGGGTCCCTGGCGTTGGGATTAATTTCCTCGCAAACCTAGCTAAGGACTTTTCATATCATCTATTATTATTCTAATCATTCACGAGTGGGTCCCTGGCGTAGAATTAACTTTCTCGCAAACCTGACTTGTTTTCTTTTTTCCTTAAAGCTAGGTGCGTCCTTCTTAGGACGGTTTCTTTAGCAGTTACCTACCTGCGAGGTTACTCCCCCCCCCCCTGGTTCTATACAATTATATTTTAGGATTATGATGGCTTCGTCCAAATTAACCACGTTGGAGTCAGCTAAAATGCCATTGCTAGTGGCAGATGGTAAAACTGTGTTCTGCGAAAAGGCCTACCGGGATGCCTGCTTGGATGCTAGGTTTGCTGCTTTTGACCTAGTGTTCAACGAAATGTTAGAAGCTCTCCGGGATGAAATAAATGCTAAGTATAGGGCACTGAAAGAAAAAGTCGAATCCCTACATAAAAGTTTTTAAGAGAAGTTCGAAGGTATCAACAAGGAAATCAAGGACTCTCGTAGAGATGCCATTGAAAAGATAAGCGAACTGAAGGAAGCCTTTGGGAAATGCTCCAGGACTCCGAAGGCAGGTAACTCCAAGGAAGATACACCTGTTGATAACAGCAAGGTAAGTAATGTTTTTAATAATATTACCTGTGCTAAAAGTTTAGAGTCTATGGATATAATTAAAAATAGTGACTGCTCGACAAACGGTGGCTATAAGGGAAGTCACTCTGATGGAACCGATGAAGAAGTGGATAGCAGTCCCTGGATTGGTGTTGCTAATAAAAATTCAGAAAAGGCACGAGGATCGATAACCTAAAGACCGTCTCCAGAGTAAACGAAGAAGTCGTCAGCGCGACTAGAATGAGGAATCCGAAGAATGTACAAGGTCGCTCGGCTAATAAAGACCATAGGATCACGAAGAGGTATGTACCGCCAATTATCGTGCGGGCTCATGGCGTCCCGTTTAAGACGATTTTAACTGAGCTCGAGAAGCATGTTCCAGTGGACAAGATCACCGTTCATACGGACAGAGCTGAAACCGTCAAAGTTAAATGTGAAGATGAAGAAACACACAACAGGTTAGTCTCTGGTATTAAGTCTGATAATATTTTAAAAATTCAGCATCATCAACTGAAGTCGGAGAAGGTCTTGAAATACGTAATTCGTAATGTGGATGTTACGTATGACCTCGATGACTTCCAAGAAGACCTAAAAAGAGCCAACTATTTCCCGGAAAAAGTTATTCGATTGAGGAAAGCCAAAGGATCCATTGATATGCCGATGGTTTTGGTTCTACTCCCGAACACCGAACACAACCAGTTATTGAAAAACATAACACGTATCGGGCCGCTGGCAGTTTCAGTGAAGGCCTTTCGAAGAAACAAGAAGCCACTACAGTGTTACAACTGCCTGCGCTTCGGACACGTATCCATGGGCTGCACGGAAGATCCTCGTTTAAATAAATGTGCTGAGGGGCACCAGTCAAGAGATTGCCCCAATATCAAAGGACAAGACCCCCTAAAGTGCATCAGATGTGGTGGACAGCACACATCAAGCTACACGAAATGTCCAAAATACCCCAAGGTTCAAAGGATGTCTAGATCAAAAGTGACAGCAGGCAAATCCTATGCTGCCGCTGTGTCTACGCCGGAAGATAAAGGCCTCAACATCAACGACCTACCAGGTATGTATAAACAATTAGGACGTATCTTTCATCTGTTTTCTAATCTATTCAAAAGTTACCCACAGTTGAGTGGGCTCCTTACGACCAACTAATTTTAGTATGGCTGCACAACGTTATACTGTAATCAACAAAGGTGAACTTCGGTGCGTGATATGGAACGCTAGGGGCATTCCCCGAAAGCGTATCGAGTTTCACAACTTTCCGATAAAGCAAGAAATCGACGTTGGTTTCCTCTGTGAAACTCACCTCAAACCAAGCCGAGACTTCAAACTACCTGGCTATTGTGTGTACCGTAAGGATCGAATGGCTTCAAATGCTGCAAGATGTGCGTCTGGGGGCACTGCGATCATCATTAAGAAGGGAATTCAACACCAAGAATTAGTATCCAAGTCCTTTGCAGGTATGGAATCAGCCTTCATCATTATCAATGACGTCTCCTGTGGTGAAGTGAAGTTCGTGGCGCTCTACAATTCACCTAAACATTATCTTGACATTTGCGAGCTTGATGAACTCTTAAGTGGTGACACTCCAGTCGTCCTGGCTGGTGACCTAAATGCCAAACATCCAAGCTGGAACTCCAGAAAGCAGAATTACAACGGCATGAATCTCTATAGGTACATAACGGGTAGAGATGATATCATCGGTGCTGGACCTGTGGAGGACACCTACTACTGCGACCACTCCCCTAGTAGTGACGTTTTGGACATCTCGCTCTTGAAGGGTTTCTTCAAACCGTACAATATCTTCACGATTGATGACCTTTCTTCTGACCACAAGCCTGTGGCGTTGAACTTTGACAATGTTGACATAAATTTCCGAGAGGAACTCGTACATCATCAAGACTGGAAGCTCTACAAAGATATTCTTAAGGACTATGGCTACCATCCCGACGTTGCTTACTGTACACAGGACATCGATCAACTTGTTGATGACATCACCAGATGTATTAACAGTGCCATAGAAGCTAGTAAGTATCCATCAGAGATCCAACCCACCCCTGAAATCCAACGCCTAATTGCTGAAAGAAATAGGACCCGTAGACTATGGCAACGCTATCGTGAACCTTGGCTCAAAACCAAGTACAACAGGTTAGTGCGAAGAGTTCAAGAGGAGATAAAAGAGCTTCGCGACGCTAGATGGAATGAAAAACTCAAAAGCTTGTCGGCTCGCGACAATTCCATTTGGAGTATGGTCAGAGCTTTACAGAAGAAGAAGAATGTTACGCTTCCTCCACTCCGTACTCCAGAAGGGACTATGTGCAAACTGATCAGGACAAGGCCCAAGTTTTGGGGCTCGTTGAAGACCTGAGGAACCGTGGGTACTGTGGGGTGGTATTTCTCGATGTCAGTAAAGCTTTTGATGAAAATGATCAGAGACGGATTCCCTGCCGATTTGATTTTGTTGGTGAAATCCTTTCTTGACGACAGATCCTATCAAGCCAAAGTTGGAGAAAATCTTTCCACGTCTCGTGTTGTAAAGGCCGGTGTCCCTCAGGATTCTGTCCTCCGACCTGTGCTATTTAATTATTTTGTACATGATTTCCCGAACCTCGATAATTGTAATCTGTATTTTTATGCGGATGATACTGCCATTATGCCATGGGCACACCAGCCGGCTCACGTTATCACTCGGCTGCAGTGCGCCTTGAAGCAATTCGAAGACTGGTTTAACTGCTGGAAGTTGAACCTTAACGTCGGAAAGTGCAAGGCTTTGTACCTCAATAGGAAGCTCAAGCATCCCCCAGATTCTCTTGTTCTGTTCAATAAGAAACTGGACTGGGTGGACAACTACAAGTATCTGGGAGTTATCATTGACTCAAGACTCTCATGGAACCAGCATATGTCCTATGGTCTGAATAAAGCGAAGAGGGCTAAGTACAGTATCATAGCTCTTATGGGTCGCAACAGCGCCCTCAGCATTGACAAGAAGCTACTTCTGTACAAATGGATTATCCGGACCATACTCCTCTATGGCATGCCTGCGTGGGCGACTATCTGTAAAACCAGATGGAGTGAACTACAGTCATTCCAGAATGTTACCCTGAGGACCATTGCCCAGCTGGATAGAAGGACGGTGAAAAACCAATCCATCCACTTGGATTTAAACATGGCCCACATCGGAAAGTTTATACAGGATCTCCTTTTTATTTTGATACAGAAGATGAAGACTCAGGACAATAAACTTGTGAATGGAATACTAAAAAACTCATTGAATATGAACTGGCATGCGAAGTATCGTAAACCGAGGCACGTTCTGACGTCAATTTTGAAGATATTAGCAACGTCTCTTTCCCGGACTACTGGAAGATGTGGTAATTTTCTTTCTCCTAGTGTTATTTATTTCGTTTGTATTTTGTTTTTGACAATCGTCAATCTTATTTTCTTTTTTTGTATAATATGGAAGACCGCTTGGGTTGGTTAGGCCTCTTGACTACCTCAGTGTATTTCATTTGGAGTTTATTCTGGTTGGATGAGCCTTGTGAAAGCGCTGCTTTCGTCCCATCCTAACAAATGTACACTTCACTGTTCGATTGTCGATTGTCGATAGTACACCTTTCACTTAAGTGATCAGATTAAGGATTTAAGGAATCAAAGATGGAACGACAAAGTTAAAAGTCAGTCCGTCCAGGATAACTCTCTCTGGAGTATGGTCAGGGCCCTTAAAAGCAACAGGACTATTGTTCTCCCTCCTCTGCTTACAGAGGGTGGCGATTTCGTTAGCAATGACCAGGACAAAGCACAAAATTATCGCCGATTCACTGATGAGGCAATTCTCTACGCCCAGGAGGATGATCTGGTCAATACCACTCGTGGGGTCAAGGACGTTTGTGGTAGATATGGCCACACACAGCGCGCGCTTGGCTCTCCTGATGTCATTGGCACCTCTGAGATATTGGACATCCTAAAGCGCCTGAGAAGCAAAAAGGCAGCCGGCATCGACACCATTACCAACAGTGCTCTCAAGAATTTGCCTCCCAGTGTTAAATCTGCATCATCACTAAGGCATCACTAACACTAAGGCATCAGCAGTGTTAAATGACTGCTGGCTTAGCGGCCATTTCCCTAGTGCCTGGAAGGACTCAAGTCATCATCACCATTCCTAAACCTGGACTGGATCCTGCTCTTCCCACAAGTTATACTGGATCCTGCTCTTCCCATGCTTTCGAAGGTCTTTGAGCGCACTATACTCAAGAGGTTCAACGAGTACTGCGAGGTAAACAACCTCATTCGTAGTGAGCAATTTGGCTTTCGTCCAGGCCACTCTTGTCAGCTTCAGTTATGGAGGCTCGTTGCTGATTTAAACGGTCCTTTCAACCTCTCTATGTTTGGTGGTCTCATTTTCCTCGATGTCCAAAAGGCCTTTGACCAAGTCTGGCATGATGGGCTCATTTACAAAATGATTACCTACGGGTTCCCTGACGATCTAATTGCTCTGGTTCGCTCCTTCCTGTCAAAGAGGACTTTTCGTGTTAAGGTTGGGTATTCCTTGTCTGAACCCTGCGATGTTAATGCTGGTGTACCCCCAGGCTCTGTCTTGGGGCCAGCCTTATTCAATTTCTTTATCCATGACTTCCCCAAGTTTGCAAAGTGTAATCTATACATGTTTGCTGACGACGGGTCCATCATGACCTGGGCACGAAATCCAGCACATGTCATCACTCGACTCCAAAAAGCTTTACATCAGTGCGAAAGCTGGTTCACTAAGTGGCGATTAAAGCTGAATGTCAAAAAGTGCAAGGTCATGTTTATCACTCGCAAATGTAAAAACCCTCCAAAGCCCCTCTTCTTATTTGGCAAGAAACTTGAGTGGGTAAAAAGCTATAAATATCTTGGTGTCATGATCGACTCCAGACTAAACTGGAACGACCAAGTCCAATACGCGCTCAACAAAGCAAAGAAAGCGAGGTTCAGTCTGATTGCACTTCTGGGGCGAAACAGCGCTCTTTGTGTGGATAACAAACTCTTGATATACAAGGTTGTGATTCGTACTATTTTACTCCATGGAATGCCTGCTTGGGCTTCTATTTGCAAATCTAGGTGGAAGGAACTCCAGACCTTCCAAAATGTTGCTCTCCGATCCATTGCCCAACTTGACAGAAGAGTTGCTAACAACCACTCTATCTATGACGATTTGGGGATGACCCACATAGGTACCTTTGTCCAGATACTTATGAAGAACATGCTACCCAAGATGGAGAATAACGAAAATACTCTGGTTTCTGGTATTCTGGACCATCCACTCGGTGTTAAGGGTCCCCTCAGGTTTCGAAGACCCAGCCATATCCTGGATGTCTGCTTTGATTACGTTAACAAGGCCGTCTTCCCGAACTACTGGATTTTTTAGATCCTGCTGATTTTTGGGGACTCTATTCGTTAATCTACAATCTGACTCTCGTCCCTTCTTGGGACTTATTCTCTGGAGGACTAAAGAGGTTCATCAGGCTTCTGTCCCAGTTCAGTGTACCTCCTCTGGTTTACTGTTTGGGCGAGCGTGCAAAGTGAGTTTGGCTCCTGGACCGCTCGCGTCTTTCTTTTCACTACACTGTTCGATTGTCGATTTTCGACACCTTTCACTTGCTGGCTGTCTCTATCGTGGATGTGTTTCTCTATGTGGATGTGTTTCTCCATCGTGGATGTGTGTTAACCACTCGCCGATGAGCTTCGTTTTGGACTTCTGGTTGTAATTTTGAAGTGCTCGGGAGCAAGTTGCTGCCCCTGGTTTACTATTGAGAGTGCATCGGTGGAATCTCCAAGAGGACTAACAAGGTAGGACTTTTTTAAGTTTTTTACACTGTGTCGTTCTGAGTAGGTGCGTCCTTTTAAGGACGGCAAAAGCCAGCACCACGCCTGCTTCATGGCGACGTCAGGCGCTGAGTCGACGAAATCCGCTAGCATTACTATTAAATATGCTGACGGTAAGGTGTTACCTTGTGATGTAGCGTATAAAATTGCATGTAAGGATCCCAGATTTCTTGCTTTTGGCATCATTATACATGAACAGCTTGAGACATTACGTTCGGAATTGAACAAAAAATATCTAGAATTAGAAACAAGGCTGGAATCGCTTACTAATAATATTAGCAGTGTAAATACAAATATTTATTTTTAGAGACGATGTAAAGCGTGCGAATTTGGAAACTACCAACGGCATTGCCAGTCTTAGCAATGCTTTCAAGGAATTTATGGGCTCTCCCATTACGTCCGTTTCGCCCATGTTAGTGGATAACGATGTTCCTCCATACGATTGTAAAGAAGGTCCTGCAGGTCTGGGCGCGGGCAGCGACAGTAGCTCCTCATTAAGAACAAGCACAAAGAGGAGGAGGCTTGATAATGACTCTGCTGACATTGATGGAGATGACTGGTGGACTGCACAGAATAAGAGGAACAAAGGAGGTATTAGGATCGACAATATTAATTCCACTTTTGCTGTCAGCGCTAGTGCCTCTGTAGCCCTTCGAACTAACAAAGCTAAACACAGTTCTTCCCATATTAATGTCACCTGTGAAAAGGGAGCAATATATATCCCACCAGTCATCGTTCGTCACCATGGGAAGCCAATAAAGGAGATTTTGGAGGAGATCAAAAAGCACGTACCTCTTGACAAAATTACCGCCCACACAGGTCGAAAGGACACCATAAAGATCAGGTGTCACGACGAAGAGAGTCATAAAACTCTTGTGTCTGGAGTTCAAAGCAACGATGTGCTTAAGGTCCAGCATCATCAACTTAAATCGGAGAAAACGCTTAAATACGTTGTCCGAAATGTTGATACAACATATGATCTGGAAGACTTTTGCGAAGATCTCAGGAAAACTATTTCCCTGAAAAGGCTATCAGGCTTAAAAAAGCAAATGGTACAGTAGAGATGCCAATGGTTTTGGTCTTACTTGAAAATAATGAACACAATAAGTCATTTTTGAGTTTGAAGCGTGTCGGTCCTCTTGCTGTTATTGTTGAGTTATTTAGAGGCAACAAAAGGTCCTTGCAATGCTATAACTGTTTACGTTTTGGTCACGTATCCCAAGGTTGCACCGAGTCGCCTCGATGTAATAAGTGCGCTGGCGACCATCAGTCGAGGGATTGTACTAACATAAAAGGCAAAGACCCCCCCAAAATGTATACGTTGTTCTGGTCAGCACACATCTAGCTACACCAAGTGTCCCAAATATCCACAAGTCAAAAGGATCAAAAGCAGCAAAGTGGTAGAGGGAAAATCCTATGCTTCGGTCGCAGCCAGTTCTGCTGATACTAGGGACACGTACGGTCGACCACAATCAATTGCATGATATTTACAGGTTCTAGGAAATTTGCTAAATCAGTATTAGGAAAGTGCAAAAGCAGTGCCACAGATTGCCTCTCACGAATTTAACAAATGATTATGGACAGACACCCATACAAGATCGTAAATCAAGGGAAACTCCGTTGCAATATTTGGAATGAAAGGGGAATCGCTCGCAAGCGCATCGAGTTCTACAATTTCCTTACAAATTGGAATGTCGATGTCGCCTTCGTGTGCGTGACGCACCTGAAATCTACTCATGTCTTCACCTTGCCTGGATATCGTGTTTATCGCAAGGATCGGCCACTGGGTAATAATGCCAGCCACGCTTTTGGTGGAGCAGCGATCATTGTTAAGGACGGCATTGATCATCGTGAGTCTGTCACTCCAGACTTTGTGGAAATGGAAGCAGTCTCCGTGATTATAAACGACGTGGACGCAGGCGAAATCAAGTTCATCTCTTTATATAACCCACCTAAGCACAAGTTTGATCCGTGCGAACTTGACGAGCTGCTGTCTGGGCCCATCCCAGTTGTTATCGCGGGCGACTTGAATGCCAAGCACCATGAGTGGAACTCCAAATGCTCCAATCAAAACGGCAATATTTTATATGGATATACCTTAAACGAGATTGACACCTTCGTTTCTGGTCCCCTTGATGACACGTACTACTGCGACCACTCACCTGTTAGCGACGTGCTGAATATTGCAGTTCTTAAAGGTTTCCTCAAGCCCTATAATATATTCACAGTCGACGATTTATCTTCTGACCACCGTCCAGTGATGCTTATGTTTGAGGGCTTAAACATTGATAAGAAGATTGTGCTCCGCTCTAAACAGGACTGGAAGCTCTTTAGGGATATTCTTAGATATAATAGCATTCCTTACAAGGAGGTTATTGATAAGGAGGATATCATAGTAATATTAATGCTATCACCTGTGTTGTCAACGATGCCACAACTTCCAGTACCTCTACTATCGATCGAAGCGTCCTGAACATCTCGACCTGCCTCCTTATATCAGGCGTCTTATTCTCGAAAGAAATTCTTACAGAAGATTATGGCAGCGAAAGCGACTTCCCTTTTTCAAGTCCAAGTACAACCGGCTTTCTCGCAAGGTTCAGGAGGAGGTTAAATCTCTACGAAATCAAAGGTGGAGCGACAAACTGAAGTCGTTGTCTGTCCAGGTCAACTCGCTCTGGGGAACTGTGAGAGCGTTAAAGGGTAACAGACCAATCCAATTGCCGCCACTGCTTGCAGGCAATGGCAACGTTGTCACCAGTGACGGGGTAAGGATCAATTGATCACTGATTCCCTGAAAAGTCAATTTACCACGCCTGGTGAGACAAACTTGGACAGCCTCCAAAACACTCAGCTAGTTAACGATGGGTGTATTGCTTACCAGTGCATTCATCGTGTTCCCACCCCTGAGGAAGTCATTAGTGCTCAAGAAATCTCCGACGTCATCAAGCGACTTAAAACCTAGAAAGCAGCAGGTATTGATTCCATCACTAACAGTGCTCTCAAGAACTTGCCTTCTAATATTGTCTCGATCATTACCAAAGACATGAATGACTGCTGGAAACTTGGTTGCTTCTCCGACCAGTGGAAAGAGTACGTCATAGTTACCATATCAAAGCCTGGTCTAAACCCGGCTCTTGCTTTCAGCTACAGACCCATAAGCTTGCTACCTGTGCTATCAAAAGTCTTTGAACGCATCATTCTGAAGAGGTTTAACGAATTCTGTGTAGCAAATAGTCTCGTTCGTTATGAGCAATTTGGCTTTCGCCCAGGTCACTCCTGCCAACTTCAGATCTGGAGGTTCTTTGCAGATCTAAACACTCTTCTTAACTGTGCTAAGTACGCTGGTCTTTTCTTTTTGGACGTCCGTAAAGTTTTTGATCAGGTTTGGCACAACGGCCTCATATACAAGATGATTACTTGTGTTTTTTCGGACGAACTGATTATCTTGATTAGTTCCTTCCTGTCAAACAGGACATTTCGTGTCAAGGTTGGCTGCTCCATGTCTAATCCTTGTGACGTCAATGCTGGTGTTCCCCAGGGTTCTGTCCTGAGCCCTGCACTCTTCAACTTTTTCATCCATGACTTCCCAACTTTTACTAATTGCAAGCTATATCTGTTCGCTGACGACGCGGCCATCATGACTACTGACCGCAATCCCGCTCACATCATATCACGGTTACAAAAGGTCTTACATCTGTGCGGGAAATGGTTTGCAAAGTGGAGACTCGACCTAGACGTTGACAAGTGCAAGGCGATGTTCATTACGAAGAAACTTCGGAAACCACCGAGTCCTCTCTTCCTTTCTGGTAAAGAGCTCGAATGGGTAAAACATTACAAATACCTCGGAGTCGTAATAGATGCCAAGCTAAATTAGGGCGACCATGTCTCCTACGCCATCAACAAGGCAAAGAAGGCAAAATTCAGTCTGGTAGCTCTTCTGGGGCGAGACAGCGCGCTTGGATTGGACTGCAAACTATTGCTGTACAGGACGGTAATCCGAACCATCTTGCTTTATGGTATGCCTGCCTGGGCTACAATATGTAAGTCCAGATGGAAGGACCTCTAAACCTTCCAAAACATTACCTTGAGGACCATTGCCCAACTTGACATTTGAGTTGCAACAAATACTTCTATTGCCGACGATTTTGAGATAACTCCCATTGGTAGTTATGTACAGGAGTCACTGAAGAAGTTGCTTCCGAAGATTAAGGACCATCCCAATCCTCTGGTTGCATATATTCTGGAGCATCCACTCACGTTTAGGCATCGCAGGCCTCGACACGTCCTGGACATCAATTTCGACGACATCCAAAAGGCCATCTTTCTTGATTACTGGATCTCATAGCTCCTCGTGCCCCTCGTCAAATCAACAATCAACTTATTCGTCCTTATAGGAAACGACCCAATCTTATCTACTGGATGACTTTACTAGGTTTCATCTGGCTTCTTGCCTAGTTCAGTGTACTTCCCCTGGTTACTTCCTGGACGAGTATGGCAGTGAAAGCGTTGCTTTCGGACCGCTCGTTTCGTTTTCCCTGCGCTGTTCGATTGTCGATCGTCGACACCTTTCAGAAAACTCGATTGTTCGTTGGGGCTCTCCTTATCAGTAGTAGCAGATCTGAATGATCAAATATCTAGTGAAGTCACGATAGAAATGCTGATTTCATTGACACCACCAGAAGTTCCACCACATATCCTTCACTTAAAAGTAGCAGTGATTGCCATGTTGAAAAGAAATTTCAATCCAATAAAAAAATGATTATGCAATGGAACTCGCTTAATAGTCACATCATGTCATAGACATTTAATTCAAGCAAAAATTGTAAATGAGGCAAATAGAAATGAAACTGTTATAATCCCAAGAATCGATTCAAAATCAAGTGATTTCAATTTGCCTTTCGTATTTAAACGACGTCATTTTCCAATTATTCCTTCTTTTGCTATGACTATAAATAAAAGTCAAGACAATCATTTTCTCATGTAGGTTTAATTTTATTTTAATCAGTGTTTTCACATGGTCAACTTTATATGACTTTACCACGTTCAAAATTTAAAAGCAATATGAAAATTTGTATCCATGATATTCCTCAAGAACAAGGGAAATTGTTCGAAAATAGTGATAGAACTTTCACTAAAAGTGTGATTTATCGTGATGTTTTGTAATTAAGTATTTTGTTTAAAATAAATTGATGTTATATTTTATATTTTCTGATTTGATTAAATAAGACAAACGCATAGCCGAGCGAAGCGAGGCCAACAACTAGTCATTTAATAGAATTTTAATTGTAATCTTAAATATCTGACTATGAAAACAACTCAACTTATTTTAGATAAATCTTTTGAGATAACAGTTATGTACTGGAAATGATTTATTAAATTAACACAATCTCTTATAGAGAACTACGTTCAATAAATGTCACTGAACAAACCTAAATGAATCGATCTAAGTCGTGGAAGGGTAAGTGTCCTTCACTCGCATAGGTAAGTGTTCGGTTGATAGCTAGGTATCTGCTTTGAGTGGCTTCTCGTCCGACGGATAAGTTCCGGAAGCTGTATGAAGATGTGATATTACGGGGAAAGGGCGTGTTTATTTTTTTTTTATTCGCCCCTTAATTACCCCTTAATTGTCTATATCGTCCTCCGAGTACACTATCCCTTATGATAATGATACCCACTTACCTGAACCTTGTTCAATATACTACTGTTACCTGGCCTTCCTTCCCTTGTGATCGTATAGTGACTTATTATAGTTGAAACCCCTTAACCTTCTAATATCCTGAAATTACCCGCTGCAATCCACAAGATGTGACAAAAATACCCCAAAAAGGATCAAATAAATACTAATAAATAAGTATTAGCTTTGCTAATCAAATGAACGGAATGCTAAAGGTTACGCAAAACAACAGGCAAATTGTTTATTCTAACACTAAATTCAGTGGTCAAATTCGTTAAGTAATAACGCATTAACCGTAATTTAATAGGTTGGACACTACAATCTATAATTTTTTATCGATGCAAATCTAAGTTGGCTATTCTATACTTGTTGGTCAGAAATTTTTTAAATAGAACAATTCTTAGTGACATGAATTTGAATTAAAACAACTAAAGTTTAGCATGTAACATTACAATTGACATATAGTAGTAAATATAACTGTAATTGACATAATTAATACATAAGAAACAGTAATCTTATTATTCCACTGATATTATTTAATCCAGATCTTCTAGTTTTATAATCAATAATTAAATAACCCTCTACAAAATAACCCTTACAAAATAACCTATGTTGTGAACACGTGGTTTCTCCCCTTTTTATCTTATATACCTTAAGTTCCCCAAAATAATACTAATAAATCGATCAGTTGCAATTTTAACCTCTAACGATATCTTAGAAAAATAATAAATCAAATCGGAAAAGAATTTAACACATGACTGGTCAAGAGTTTTTGTTAGTAATTACAGTTCACAGTTCTCTTGGATATGCTGGGGATGCCGTGTTTACCAATGAAATTGCGAAAGTACTTATCTGTCTGTTGTTCACGCCGATGTATGCTTCCTGCTGATTCCTGGAGGGGCCCGGACCTGATGTAGCCGCCGTTTTCCGGGATATGCGTTCCCACCTTGCCGTAGATGCCTTTTTAGTGACCACCTTGCCGCTGACGTGCGTTTCCAGCTTAGGACTAAGCCGACCTGCTAACCGCCACAGGTTACTGTACTGCCCTAACCCACTGAACAACGCAGACCTTGCTGTCGCTTGGTTTTCGGCTCACTTACATCTACTTGTGATAGGCATTCCTATGCCCGCCGTCGAGCACTGGTCGTCGGAGACGCATTCGGTTTTCACCGTTATGGCTATGGCCTGGATATTTGCCGCTCCGTGATCATAACAAAAAAACTTTAAAACTCTCAGGAGATAAATATCGTTGAACTCACTCTTTTGCTGGCTGGAGGTCTTCTCTTTATAAAAAAAAACTCATTCATTCCTGTCACTTAATCACCATTGCACTGCATTCTGGGGTGTCCCTGCTTTTCACTGACCAATCATGTGTTTCGAATCTCCCGCTCCCCTTCTTATCAGTAATGACTCACCCCTCCCCCCTTCTTGTCAGAAAGGATTAACTTACGGAATTTTCTGGAATTTATTTCTTTAAATAATTAACGAAATTCCCACGTGTTAACAAATAGGCCTATACATAATTTCAATTAAACATAACATGGATTCGATATAATTAAATACAAATTTCTAAATACTGAAAAAAACAATTTTCGGGATATCTTGCCTTAACTGTCGCATTCCTTCCTTTATTTTCAATGTACTAAATTACTCCCCCCTCCCCGTTTCTCTCTTACTTAAATCGGAATTTTAGAAGGTTTTATTAATACAAAAGAAATGGCTTGCGAAAGCCATTTCTTAGTGCATAAAATAAATTTAGCCTACATGTCACAAAGATATGGAAACCATACTGCAGGAAAACTGAAACCTGTTAGGTAAGTCTACCGATACGGTGCACTGTAAACAGTCAAAGAGATCATATTAGATACATCGCATTTCATCACAAGAGAAGTCTTATCTCACTATGTAATTTGAAGGAACGAGATAAGCTAAATACCGCACGCCGCGACGCCGCTCACCAAGCGCGGTAAGCCCAGCAGGGCCCTGTCGACGTTACCGGCTTAATGGTACTATATCGCAGATTCGATGTGGTCCACGGATTCCCACCGGGAAATGATTAGGAATGTAGAATTGGTGCTGAACTTCTGTGAATGTTTCTCGTCTATTGTTGACTTCAACTGGAATAGGATACGATGGCTTCGAGTCTCCCTCACTCGCTTGCAATGGTTCTGAGAAATAAATCCTTGGTATCGTATGGCATGTGTGTAAATTTAGATTTAAGTCATAAAGTTCTTGTTGAAATGTAGGCGCATAAAGATACTCATGGAATAGAAGTATTAATACTAAAGTTCTTACTACTCTCTTCCATACTAAGGGCGGCTGCATTAGATTCCAAAGCTAACGGGCTATTGTTGGAATCATCATGAGGAGAATGACCGGAATGAATATTGCTGCTCGCTGGCTTCTGCATAAAACGATCCTTGTTAAGGGACTCAAACAGCTGCGGTGAGAAACTACTGCTCAGGAAACATCTCGTGGCGTAAACATTCTTACTGCTGGACTCCTTTCTTCTTGATAAAGCGTCCAACCATGATCGTGATGGCCTTCGTGGCTCTGAAGAAATACCAGAGTTCGATTTAAATAAAAAAAACAGTATTTAATGAAGGGTTCTCACCGCCGTGTTGAGTTTTCAAGTTACATTGCGTCGTTGGTGATGGAGCTGCCTTGATTTTTTCCAAACATGAAAGCCCCATCCTCTCTGCCTCTGTCAACGGCAGCTTCCAATTTATCTGATTTTTTTCCCGCTGCTAATTTGCATTCCCCGCTTCTTAGCGAATCATGGAGCTTTCCCGCTCTTCGCTTTGCGGCCGGAACGATTGCTATTCACGGAGGTGAGACAGCGGGACTGCCGGCACCTTTTTTACTTAAGAGACGATGCCATCTCACGTGACCTTCCGTCGACCTGAGATTTGTGAGGTGACACAAAGAAAGGGTACTTGAAACCAGCATCGTGAAGTCCGATTTATTTATATCAAAGCCAAAAGTTTATATAAAAAATCAACATAAGTAAAATTAATTGGTTGTCTCATTTTATACTGTAGTTTGCTATGACCCCTCTTAGACGATAGCGTCAAGCGTTTATCGCCAAAGGAATAGTATGCTGTAGTCCCTGTTGTGTAGTATCTTGTCGACGATATGCATCGGGCTTATTGATTCGGAGCTACAAAGATAATGATCGAGATACCTGATCCGGCATGGCACAAACTGTTTTCCTGCCGTCCCCGGCTGCTCCTGCGTTGAAGAAAACCGGCGCTTATGGATGGAATTGACTCTGTAAGCTAGTCAATTCCTTCACCTATTTTCGATTACTTGCGTGTTTTTTGTTTGCGTTTCTTTAGTGGTCGACGTATATTTCATGAACGATGTAAACATTTGCCATTCCTGCTGCTCCCAGCCTCTTCACTGGTCATGCGTACTGATGGTCGAATCCTTCCATTCCGTTGATTACTGTTTGACTTGGACCTCTCCTTCTAATAATGACGGTGCCGATCATTTTGGGAGAACGACCCTTGCCGTTTCACGAACATGTGCAGCGCAACCGTGATTCCTCTGCCGGCTCGTCTATTTCAAGTCATCCTTACTTCCTTACTTGGTTCGATATAGTAAAGCATTATGCTATTGCTTTTAATATTACTAACATCAGTTTTGTTTTCTTAGCCATAATTATTGTTAGATGTGATTTCTTTTTAGTATAACGCCTAAAAAGGGGGGGGAGGAATTATGTCTATAATTATCGCCTTATTTTGATAATCCTCAAGAACGTAGGTGAATTTTCCTTTGTCTCTACAGACTTGTTCTATGCATAGTCCACTGCACTTCCCTGCTCGTTGGCGGCACAAAGGTTCCTTCATATCTCTAGGTGACTGGGTCGAGCTTTGGAATTTCCCTCCGTTCTATCCTGGGCGTTCGGTACAAGACTTCTATATTCAGCTCCCGACACTTTGGGGTCGGGCAAGATCGTTTCCCTTTCGCAGATATTACACTCGACGTGCACCTTGTGTATGATGGCCATCGTTTGATTCAGAGAGGCGACATTGGATACCAATATTTCCACAATAAGTTTATTCATCATAGATGCACATTTCGGCTACCAAGTAGCCATCTTCAGTATGAATCCAAATCGTTTTCTCGTGCTTCCTCTGTGAGTGGTAGAATTAACGCTCTTTTGTTTAGCGGGTGGAGAACAGCTAATTTTTGGAAACTACAATGGTTAGGGTCTTTTTGTATGTAAGCGGGTGTGAAGTTGCTTTTTCTGTGGACTTCAAATTGTAATATACTGTCAGAGCGCATGAAGAGCCGAGTCTTCTTTTTCCATTGTGAATTTTATATGAGCACACAATGCATTGAGGGAGTGCAGAAATTCACTGACTTCAACCTCTTGTGTGTTGTAAACACAGAAAATGTCGTTGAAATCCTTGTCTACAACACACAAGAGGTTGAAGTATAAGTGAATTTCTGGATTGAATTTCGACGCTCATCGAAACTGTTCACTTGGCTTATAACGGACAGCATTTTGCAGTTACTGTTGATTAGGACACGGCCAACAAACTCAAGATAGGTAAGTAAATCAGTTTAACTCGCCGTGTCTGGGGCATTCTTACATTCTATGTCATTTAAACCTTTTTTTTCCTCCGTAAAATTCGAGTATTCATCCCTCGAATTACTCGAGTTGAAGAAAAATAAAATGATGGAATATTACTGGCACTGACTTGAATATCTTACTGTTGCGAGTACTTGCAGTTATTTGAAAGTGAATGTAGTTTTTATATTTGACAAATATTTATGATTCAACAGATCAAGCATTTCGGAATGAATATGTCTTCAACATTAATAAACTTCCAAACTAGAGCTACTAATGACCAAGGATAAAGTAAGTTCCAATGAGTTTTACAATTGGATATAAATTAAGCGTAAATTTTGATTTACATCTGTATGGCATGGCTGTTACATTAATTAAGTATAGCTTCAACTATTCAATCGGTTGCTCACTTAAACTTACAACTACACTGGATAAAAAAATTAAGTTGACACCAAGCATAAAATTTGTTTTCACTCTTAATTTAATAGAACACAATATGTAAGAAATATGAAAAAAATACACATAAATGCTCTTCCCTTGATTCAAATTATCATACAAAAAATAAACAAATTTATGCAATTACTTTCTGCATAAAAAAATGTTTCTGTATAGGGTATACAAAATACATGCAAAATAATTATGTTGACATGTTGATAAACATCTAATACAAAATTAAAAATAAGGTTCCACATGGCATTAATAACGTGTATGACCACTCTTTGCATCAATAACATCTTGTAGACGCTTTGGAATACTTTCAACCAATTTTTCCAAAAAAGATTTAGGGATATTTTCCCACACATCCATCAAGGCAGATGAAAATGAATATTTGTTTATTCTTTTATCATTCGGAATCATTTGATCAAGGAAATCCCAAAGGTTTTCAATGGGGTTTAAATCTGGTGAATTTCCTGGCCAGTCAAGCACTCTGATCTTCCTTTTTTCCTTGGTGGCAAGTTTGGAGGTGTGCTTGGGATCGTTGTCTCTTTGGAATACAAACTGCCCCGTCTAAGGGACATTTTTTTGGCAGATTGTATTAAATTCTTCTCCAGGATACCTGTGTATTGAACTGCATTCATTGTAGAAGTTATCAGATGTAAATTTCCAGTCCCATGGAAGGAGAAGCAACCCCATATCATCACTGAACCTTCTCCATGCTTAACAGTGGGCTTCAGATATCTACTCTTTAGTGCTGTTCCATTTGGTGTCCACACATAACATCTTCTTTTTTGGCCAAATAGTTCAAATTTTGATTAATCTGACCAGATAACGATTTTCCAAAACTCCATTGGTTCTCTTATGTACTTTTTGGCAAACTCCAACCTTTTTTTCATTTGTTTCATGGTCAATCTTGGTTTCTTTTTGGCAATTCGTCCTCTCAATCCAGATTCATGTATTCTGTTTCGAATAGTTTGAGTTGATGGAGTATTCTTACCATCACCAAACACCTCTTTCTTTATTTCTGCAGCTGTTATCCGTGGATTTTTTATAGCTTGCTGCCTTATTTTTCTATCTTGTCATCCGCTTTCTTCCACGACCTTCCTTGTTTTGGGTTGAATTTGTTTCTTTGTATTTTCCACCACTCGCCTCACACCTTCATGAGAAGTATTATGTAAACTAGTCACTTTTCTGAATGATTGCAATCTTTCATAGTCTTTCACAACAGCCATTCTTTGAACACTTGATAATTCCTTAACAGGAGCCATTTTAAAGAATTCAATCAAATCAACACCATGCCAATTTTTTATTCTTTCTTAACACATATGTTGATTTGCATAAATCATTTTATTGGTTCGAAATTTAATATTCAAAATAATGTCAACATAATTATGCAGAAAGTAATTGCATAAATTTGTTTATTTTGCGTGATAATTTGACTCAAGGCATGAGTATTTATGTGTATTTTTTCATATTTCTTACATATTGTTTTCTATTAAATTAAGAGTGAAAACAAATTTTATGCTTTGTGTCAACTTAATTTTTTTATCCAGTGTAGTTCCAGATGAATAAACGTACGGTAAATTGTATTTTTAAACTGCAAAATAATTCATATTTTTATTTAAAAAATTATAATTATTGACAAAATTATATACCTCATACAATAAACGTTTATTATTAAAACAAAATTTCAGCAAGTGATATCCAGCCTAACCATGATGCATCCATAAATGAAACTGAAACGTTTATATATTCAATAAAAAGTACAGGGGGCGGGCATACGAGATCTTCGCGCGCATCTACGACCTCACATGCATACCTAAAGAGGACATGTCGGTTGTAGTTACCACTAAAACGGCTCGTTCGTTGAGTCAATATCTGGCGTACAGAAAGTTAACAAAATGACCGGTGTTATCGACAAATATGTCAAAGTCTTGCTTTGTAATTTTCTCCCCCAAAAAACAACCATTAACAGCGACAGATACTGCGAAACACTGGAAAAATTGCGAGAAGCCATTCGTCGAAAGCGACCAGGACGATTACGCGCTGGAGTGAGGTTTTTGCATGATGGCGCACGACCTCACACTTCGAACAAGACG
>JAHWFO010090505.1:52317-67128 GCA_023313115.1 Rhysida immarginata | reverse complement strand
TCCTCGACATGAAACTGGAAAGGGAGATTCCCGACTCCATGATTATGCACGGAGAACGTATTCTTGTTGCATATAAAGGAATGAGAAGGTGCTGCTGGCATTGTCGCAGGAGCCCTCTTGTTAAAAGGGATTGCCCTCTGCTACAGAAATGTGACACTAGTAATCGTCTAGTGGGCAAAAATCACCAATATCCTCTTAGTGCTCCTGCGGATGTATCAGATTCTCCAGTTTTGTCATCGACATCAAAGACCAAAGAAACTCAAGGCGATTCCGAACAGCGTGCTTCTCCTCTTGCACTTGGTGATGATAATTTGGCTCCTCCTTCATCTGCAGATGTTCGGATAGCACAGCTCAGTGGTTCTGATGAGGAAGCAGATTTGTACATCGGACCTTAGTTGACTATTGAAGAGGACTTTCCATCTCTACCTCCACCACAACGCTTGACCCAACCTCCGAGTTCTTCTTCTCTGCCATCAGCACCGTCGTTAAGAGCCTCTACAGCCCCGCCATCGGCACCAACTGGATCTCCTAAAACTGCTGAACAGTGGGACACTCGTTCCAGGAAAAAACGTCATTCTAAAGCTTCCCGGAATGCCCGTAAAAAGTCAAATTCTGATGCTCTCAGGGATGAGAGTTGTGAATCCAGTAACCCCGTGAGGGACCGGTCGCCTAATGTTCGTTCGGCATCGCCGAGTGGTCATCAGTCTTCATCAGGACGGAGTCCTTCTATTTAACCGTCAGAATGAAGATTATTTCCTTGAACGTAAGATCCCTGGGCTCACGTTTTAAGCAGGCGGTTTTGTGTACTTTTATTGCTCTCCACAGGCAAGACATCTTGCTCCTACAGGAGGTGAAGTTAATATCATCACAGTCACTATACAAATTAGACATGCTGCGTCACCGCTGGCCTAACAGACAATGGTTTGTGAATTCTAACTCTCCGCATGGACAAGGAGTCGCTATTGCCATCTTTGACCCCAATGTTCAAGTGACGCATCAGTCGCAGGACCATGAATGTAGAGTGATTGCTTTGGATATAACAGCACCCAGTTTTCATTTCCATGTACTTAATGTATACGCTCCTTGTTGTTCATCAGAAAAGCAAATATTCTTCCAAGATCTAGACGACTTAACTTCTCTTCCATTACTGGTTGCAGGAGACTTTAATTGTCACCCGGACGAAGAAAACATCTTTTCGTTGGGGCCAATATTTCACCTATGTCAGCAAACTGCGTTGTTGGACTTATGGCCATCTGTATCACAAAGGAGTCTCTTAGGACATAAATTTCATCAAGGCGTTACCACCTCGTCCCGTCTAGATTTGTTTTTAGCCGACAACACCTTTGCAAATTCGCTTGGATCTATGGACATTATTCCCTGCAGTTTCTCCGATCACAGTGCCATCATTTGGTCCTGGCAGCTTACATCGCCACCGGGAACCTCTGCGTCCTCGTCTTGAGCTTGGTTTTTGAACGCTTCTCTTTTAGACAGTGAAGAGCACATGGAGTCTTTTGTTTATTTTATGGAAAAACAGCTTGTCAATCTGCCTCCGACCCTGAACTCGTGGCTTTCTTTGAAATCCAAAATTCGTCGTTTTTTCAGGAGAATTGGAATGAATGAAGCAAGAGCACGACGGCGTCAACTTCTTATGCTAGAAGAAATTCTGAGATTTCTCCGTAATTCCATGCCAAAGGAGGAATTCGCCACTGATATTCGTAGAGTGAAAAGTGAGATCAATGCTCTGCTTTTGCGCAAAGCTGCAGGTGCAGCTCTTCGGGCTAAACTCGATTGGGTCTCCAGTGTGCGGCATATGTCTTCAGCAGCTTTTGGAGAGGAGCGTCGTTGTGCGTCAGCTAAGTCTTGTCGTCGTTTAATTGTTGACAATCGAACTGTGGATTCTGACCAAGGAATTGTGGCAGACTTTCACGCTCATTTCTCCGCATATTTCGATGAGCCAGTGCATCCTTCAGAGGTCACGAAGTGTTGGGTCGAGGCACTACCTCGTTTTTCTGAAGATGCTGATGCCTTTATGGTTATGAAATAACGACAAAATAACTCTGTAACATTAATACATTTTGTATTTTTTCCTTTTGTATTTTCTTTTGTTTTATAAAACTGTTGTGGTTAAAGAGTTATTTTGTCGTTATTTCATTGTCAATATCCACAAACAACCTCTTATTTCGGTTCGTCATATTTTACGGGTTTTAAATATGTCTTCCGATTATTTATCTTTATGGTGAGCCCTTTTACACCAGATGAAGTCAAAACATTCTTGTCTGCGGGAGGTCGTCTGCAGTCCAGTCCGGGTGTAGATTGACTCAACGTATGCCTTTTATATCAAAGCCTGGCACATATTGGGTCCTTCCTTCTCAAGGTTTTTGATTCTCTCCTTACCGGCCCTTCCTCTATCACACCCGATTTTACTGTGGGTAAGATTATATTGTTACCCAAATGTCTATCCCCTGAACAGATTACCCAATGGAGACCTATTACTCTGCTGAATACAGACTATAAGATCTTCACTGGCGTTATGCAGAATATGTTGAGGCTTTATGCCTCTGATTTCTTTGGTTCTGGACGTTCGTGTTCCATCCCCACCCGCAGGATATCTGATAACATCATGACCATACGTTGCGTTATGGAGGAGGCTCGTCTGCGTCGCCAAACGTTAGCAGACCTTAGCCTTGATCAGGAAAAGGCCTTTGATAAAGTCAATCATGCCTATTTGTACGAAATCTTCCATCACTTGCGCCTTTTCAAATTCATTTTGGTTATAGCTTCGTTATATGCAAGTACGATGTCATTTGTTTACATTAATAGATTGTCATCACCTGTATTCGAACTTTTAAAAGGTGTCAGCAGGGGTGCCCTTTGTCACCCCTCCTGTATATTTTTTACCTAGAGCCGTTGTTGTGAGAGCGAGCGAGCACTACTGGGCGTTTAAACAGCTTGAGTAGCCCATGAGGGCTACGTGATAACTTTGCTGTAGCATGTGCGCCGAGCGCCGGTAATTAAGACTTTTTGAGGCGTTCGCTGAGGCCGCGCCATCTGCCTCAGCTACAACAGCGTGGGAGAGAGAGAAGTCAAGTCGCAATAATAGCGTGTCTTTAGCGTTAGGTAGCTTCGACAGGGCCCTAGTCGTTCTGCCGCGCTCGGTAGGCAGTATTGCGTCCTTTGGTAGTAAACTTTAAAACTGCTACTGTATGTGTGTGTGATGTGTGCTATCCGGCGAAGTGACTGAATATAAATTAATATGCTCTTTTGTTTTTCTAATAGCTCCCACCTACGAAAGCTTTACCCTAAGCGGTTGCCGTGTTCTGTGTCTACGGTAGCCATTAGCAGTTACTACACGCAAGCCCTCCTTTGTCCCGGTTGGTTTGATCAGCAAGCTGAAGAGAACAAATCACTTGCGAGGACCGATTAAGCGCAGCGGATTGATAATCCCCAAGTAGAAGATTGTCTGCGTGATTCAACCAAGTAAGCTTCTCATATATCATTGATTAATTTCAGCTATTAAGATAGCCAATTTTAATACCCAGACGGGTAAAGTTATCTTTAATTCGGACATTTGTAATTAAAGTTAACCAATCTGTTATTTAAATTAAGAAGCCGGAGGCTTCGAAACTTAATATTTATTCAGAGACAGATAGTAAACTATATCAATATCTTGTATGAGCTGGCCTATCCCCAGCTCTCCCAGTCTCTCAGAAATTAAAAGAAATATAATTCAATATATTTGTCTCCTGCCTTTCCCTCCTGTACACTAAACGTTTGTTTACTCTGCTTAGTGGTTTAGTTGTGGCAGTAATTGATTGTGTCATCGATGCTATAATGACGGTATCTAATCAGTCTGTGCCCACATTTCTGCGTCTCTATCTATTGATGTTTGAACTAAAAATGTCATAGGCTCCATCGTTTATATTATCAGTATTTTGTTGTTCAGTGGTATCATGGCCATCTTATATTCATTACAGATGTATATCATGCAATAAAATGAGCTAAACTTATGCTATCTAATTCTGCCGGTCTCTCATCATATTTTTGATTCATAGATTTAGCCTGTTGAATTTTCATCTAAATCTTCTTTGTCCATCACTGCACGTCTCTTCTTAGCTTTGTGTATCTGTTCTGGCAAAATGGTTTAAATGTTGACGATTATTCTACAAATGTGGCTCATCAAATGGTTGACGAAGAAGATACTACATCCCGCGTCTTGGGCACACATCTGCAGCGTGTCTAATAGTTTAAAATTTGTTCTACAATGAATGCACAGCATGAAATCATTCACATTGGACCGAAGAAACTGAAGGAGCAAACATATCACACAACTCTTAAGTGGGTGCTTCAAGTCCTACTCAAACTAAAATCTATTATAAACATTACATGAATATCCAAATTCATTGTTAATGAATATAAAACGAAATATGAATTCAATCTCCCAAATTTTCGCATATATGTCGCTCCTTACTTAAATCATATTTGATGAAGATGCTGTTAATGTTGACGGTTATGGCTCGTTATGGACTTCCACTGGTTGAATTCTATCACTCCATGTAGAAACGTTTATGTCATCAGATATGTTATTTGTGTCGAACGTTGAGATTCGTATCGAGCTATAGTTCATCTTGACGGCGCAGCGCCTCAACTTTGAGGCGTTCCTGTTGAGCCCATTGACGCTCAACATCGGACATCCGGGTATTTTTGCATTCCCCATCTCTCGATCTATATTCCTGTGAGGGTTTCTACAATTTTTCTCGTGTTTATTAGGCATAAATTTGGAAATTCTGTAATTTTTGCGAAATTTCCACACTTCGATGGCCGATATCTTAGACACTATTAAATATTGAGATTTAAATTTTAAGCCATTTGATAAAGCGCAGAAAGATAAAACAAATGACACCTCAAACGTCGTGGTAGCACAAAGGAAGCCGGAGCTAGACTAATTTTATATCCGCCATAGAGCAGATTTTCTGACTCAACTTTGCACTGCGATTGCGTCAACCAATGAGATCAGCACGAAGTCATTGAATATCTAAAATATGCTTTGTTCTATACTCTAATGATTGCGATATCGATCATTCTTCTATCATTAATAGTTTTCAAGTTATTAAAGTTTTCGTGATCAATACTTTTCGTGACATTCACGATTTAAGCGTGGCATCCTAGTCTCGAAACGTAAGACGTATTCTACGTCAAAAAGACAGTCACTCACAAAAGCCGGAATCACTATTAACTACTCTGTCTTCCGTCCATCCTTCATTAGTCGCTCGCTATAGTCACTCTGTCTCTTTTTTTCAGCTCCTCCGCTTTTATTTCCCTTGGTTGGATTCTGGGCCGATTCTGCGCTGTGCAATCGCCAATCAGCTTTCGAATCAGCCTCTCTCTTCCACCAATTGTCTTTTCTCTGGTACTGCTTCGTTTTTCCGCCTGTTCTATTCTTCTTCGGGGGACGGCTTCCTTTCTTCTTCCTATCTCCCTTGTCAAATCTTCTTTAACTTTTTTATCTTCGCTACCTCCTTCTTCTGGATTTGACACAATGTATTCCTTCTTGACAAATCGATTGTTATATGACATGCCGTTATCTTGGTATTCATTAAACTCACTGTTTAGCACGTGAATTCGACTTGAAGGGTTCCACGAAAAATTCTGAAAAGTTGATACGACCGAGCTAAGACTTTGATGGTCATATTTCTGAAAAAAGTTTTTGAAAAAGTTAATCCGTTTTCAAGTTATCGTGCAAACGGCGGGCGGACGACCGGACGGACGGCCGGCCGGATAAACGTACAGACCAAGGGCGCATTCTTATAAGTAGCTTTTATGCTAAAGCTCCTAATAACTGTAAAAGAGAATTAACTCTTTTTCATTGGAAACGATCGATGTTAAAATTTTGCTTGGTTTCATTAAGATTTTATATATACTTGGAATAACTATTAGAAAATATCATATGTGTAACACTGAAACCACTTCAATAACGTGCGTCGCCCTATTGTGACATTAAACATGACTTTAGATTGACTATTGGTTTTGATGCATTGCGTAAACATTTTATCTGTATCATTTTCAATTTTTTTTAGCGTTCTCATATCAGTATTTGGTTTTATGAGAATGTTCTTACTTGAATTATTTTAATGACACATACAGTCTTCCTCCGATATAAAAGCTTTTAGGAAAAACCTAAAAAGCAATTTTTCATGCATTTTTAACTCTAGTCTAGAGTACAAGTGATGCAAATGATCGTACCTTCCGCCGGAAGATCGTCGCACTTGGTTTTCATGGACTTGTAGCACTTCAAAAACCAAATTATATAGATCTCTGTGCGATCCGTCGGTTACAGTGGTGCAAGGAACGCCGCCACTGGACTCCAGAATAATGGAAAAACCATCCAATGGAGCGATGAACCCTGCTACCAGTTATGGTGGTTCGAGGGATATATGTGGGTTTTTCGCCCCTCGAACGATATTTAAAGGACTGTGTCATACCCAATTTTGGAAGAGGTGACATCATGATCTGGCGCTGCTTTTCGTGGTATGATCTTGGTTCTATTGTTTTAGTTCGCGGAACCATGAATGCCAATGTGTAACAAACAATTTTGGACAATTCTGTGCTACCGAAATTGTGGGAACACTTTGGTTAGCACTTTGGTCTTATACCTGTTTCATCACGGCAATGCTCCCTATCATACAGCCGACGTTATTTACACATGGCTTGAGGAAACGGATGTTGGGAAACTTTACTGATCAGCCCTAAGTCCAGATCTCAACCCGACTAAACACATTTGGAACGAACTTGAGCGCCGGCTGAGAGCCAGGCCATGCCGCCCAAAGAAAACCATTGATCTGTTTGCCAATTTGAAGGATGAATGGAGCAAGATTCCCTCCGACAAGTATCGCAAATTGGCGAAAAGTCTTCCTCGAATGGCGGCTCTACACGATAATGATGTTGGACAGGGTCCAGTTTAATTTACTGATATTGTGTGTCCGGTGACAAATGGCCATATAGTGTAGAATTAATATGGAGCCAAGTTGTTCACAAGGATGGTTGTTTACGCCATATAATGCTATTGTGGGAATTCACTGCTGCTTTCATTCCGGATCCATTTTTCTTTGACGAGCTGACTCCACGAGATCGTAAAGTGTTCTTTTACGAGTTCATATAACTGTCAGCTACTTTCACAGCATGTGGTTTCTACTATCAAGAACAAGGATAATTAAAATGCACTCACTCTCTTCATATAAGACGGAGCACTATCTCATATTTGTCGACCTTGAAAGCACTATTGCTTGTAGGGCCGTACCCAGAAATTTTTTTCGGGGGGGGGTGAGGGGGACTGGCCCAAGTGGAGAGGGGTCCCCATGTGACAGATTTAGTTGACATGGTGGCCAATTTCGGGGGGGGGCTGCAGTCCCCTCATCCCCCCCCCCGCTTCCCCTGGGTACGGCCCTGATTGCTTGGTCTAACCAAGAAATCTACACGAGTTCATCTGGGATCAAAACAAGAAAGAATGTCCCGATGAACATACGTATTACAAAGCGTTGTTGCTGAGTTACATGCGACGGCGTTAGAGGTTATAAATTGGCCACATAACATGAGATACTCAAAGTGTCCGCCATGAACAGCAATATGGACTTGCGAATCGCTCGAAGATACCTGCGTCATGTCGAACAGCTACATAATGGTTATTGATACGCTCTTCCAGATAAAAGTCCAGTGGATTAAAGTCAGGAGAGCGGAGAGGCCAATGCTCTGAAACTCGACGCATGTGAAGGGGTGTAGTCCAAATACCGTGAGAAGGTGTTTGTCCAAGTTGTGGGTAGGTGTCGTCCAAATACCGTACATGAATCCAAACTGAAATGCGCTGGAGCCCCATCTTGCATGAACTACATGGCGCGACGAACTGCTAGGGGAACAAGTAGCAGAAGCAGCGTGTCCCTCGAGAAGATCGGATACGCTGGTCCATTCAGTCGTCGGGGTAGCATGTATGGATCGATCAGTTGATCATGGATAATAAAACACCACACATTGCGTCCAAAGAAAAGTCGATGATTAAAATGTGAATTTTCAACTGACCAACTGCGTGTGTTATGCAGGTTTATGATGCCATCTCTTCCAAATGTGGCCAAAATGGACTGCAAAAACTTCAGTATGGTTGTAGCCATGCGAATGAACCAGCAGCAGAATTCTTCCTGTGGTTAGAAATCAGAATCTGTTAGTCCTGTACCCTTTCACCTGGTATGTTTAGAAGGCATTGTCATGTGACTTGCATGCATTTCACGGTCCATGTGTCGTGTACGTACCTGGACCTTTGCTCACATGTTCTAACACACGTTCCTTTATGGCGTGTGTTCATACACAACGAAGTCGGCTATTTCCCACACGGAACAGAAGATACACTCTGCACGAGATTTCTGTCTGTGAGGAAAATGCTCCTTATACAAGCGTTCTGATTCGCGCTCATTTCCATTTGCACGACCATACATGTGTCACCTTGTTTTTGGTGAGAATAAAGCATCATGTTTCACAAGGGACTTGTCACTTGTTCTACCGTTCACTATACACGGAACTGAGTCAGCTCTCCTGTACACAACATGCTGATGACGTGAATGAAAACAAGTGATATCTGTGTACATAAGCATGTACCTCAGTAACAACTTTTTGTAGAACAAATGTTCATAGGGACATTCTCTTTAGTTCTGATTCATGGAATCCCCCCCCCCCCCGAAGTTTGTTACACATGTACAGATAGACCCTGCATATTTTCAGACTCATTGCTTTTCATTATGCTTCGATAGGTGACAGCATCAAGAACTGTTGTTGTTGATAATGTTCATGAGAAAGAAAGTGACTCTTACTGTGTAATAAAAAGCGAAATATCTATATGGTATACAAGATATGAGTGTTATTGCTGTTCAGAGGGAATTTAAACGTGTACAAAACAACAAAGACCGTTCCCATGAACACGAGCATTCACCGCCACAGAGGAATTTCGCTAGCTTTTGAATACAGCATTTAACAACATTTGGTGCGGTCGAAGAAGGCCTATACCACGGAATGTCGATAGCCAAAGACCGACAGACACGAACGATTCAAAGAGGAATATCACCGCAGTCCTTCAAAACATCACGTTGGAGAAGCTAAAGGGCACGTGGAAAGCAAAATCCGCCACATATAAACTGTGTATTGTGCGCAATGTTGCATGCAGTATGTTGAAGTTTAATTATAAGAAATATGTCTGAGAATACGCTTGTAAAAATTCAATGCAATTGAGCAAAAAAAAAGGATTCATAAACAAGCTAAATAAAGTCATACAATTGTAAACACCGTGTACATCTTGTGGTCAAAAATGGAACTGCCAACTACAGGTACATCTTATGTATGTATATAGGTACCTAATCGCACATCTTACTATAATTATCGATCAGGTATATTCATTCAAGAATACGCACATGTTTCTGGAGATGGCATTGTTCAAAATTTACATCCATTTTACATTTCTTTTTTCTAATATCCTTTATCACGTTTTTGTTAGGGAACTGAGCAGTTAGTGACCAACGGAATTAAACCCCAGCCGCCAGCAGATAATCTCAATTACATTATACTATTCGACTTGGAGGCTTATTTGCTAGACTTCCTCGCCGATCATTATTAAGTAGCGGAAGAATGGAGATCCTACTCCATTGGTTTTACAATGTCCGTCAGTCCACACAGCTTGCCAAATGACGTTCTCCGGGCATTCGCCATATCCAAATCTTTCCATCCTACTGTCAGATAAATTATCGTTAATCGTCATTCCATTCAACCGTCCGCCATTCCTCCAGACTGCAGTGAGGCCTCTCTTTGCACCATTGCAGTCTCCTCGTTCCGTTGCAGGTGTTGACGTGGGATGTGTGGCCCGTAGCTGTGCTATGAAAAAAAATTGGATGTAGTTCCCCGCGAACATTTCTGGTGCATATAGTTGTTCTAGTGGGGATCTGTGAAAAATCTTATCAGTCCATCAACCGATGTTTTGCGGTTTGCAGTGACCACTTTGTCGGTCTCTAGTCGACATAATCTTGGGTCTTCTGGTCCTGGGCTGAACGCTTGTCGTACTTTTATCTTTCCACACCCGGACGACATTTTGAACGGATGATTTGGGGATTTTTAGCAGAGTTGACGTCTCTCTAACATTTTTTCCTGCAAGGTGGCACCTAACAATTGTACCTCTCTCGAATCCGAAAGCTGCTTGCAAGCGATGTTGTGTAGTATTGGGATGAATGACAATATTTAAGCTTGCAATTTTTATGTAAAATAGAGGTATCCTATGACTTGAGGCAAGGTAATGCATGTTATTTTCCGGTTTGTCATATTTCCAAACAATTTGATCGGTCGTGCACGTTCCATTAATTGGCAAATAAGATCACCTGACCCCACAAGGCTTCTTTTAGTGGGGACCATACAAATTGTGTGGCGTATAAAACCCCATTCGAATTGTGGGATGCATGGTTCCTGCTGTAGCGAAAGTTCGAGAGACGTCAGGGAACATTAAACGCATAAATCGTTAAATATTTTTGGTCGCGTGAGGCCTGCATTGCGAGTGGTGATCATCATTTCGAGCACAATCTTTGATATTAAGTTGCGTGTGATATATAAAAATCACTAAAGAGATAGAATGCCCCTTCATTTGCGGTTATTAAGATGTTTTGATTAGTTATTTATTCTGCATCCCAACAAAATAAAATAAAAATTGTTAATACACAAACCACGTTCTAAACTTAATGCTCATTTAAATAGCAGAAAAGAGATCATTTACTTTGTACGAAACTGCAGACTACTGGAAAATTCTTCCAGGAATAACCTCAAGATGCCACACAATGTTAAACTGGACACATGATGGGCATAAAAGATTCAGAGGAGCAGGAAAAATATCGATAAGCCTACGTCCCCTTATAAATATTGTGTCATAGCTGGCCATGGAGTCATGTCTTTAAGGAAAAGTGTTCATCTCTATCCTCTCTACCTACCTAAGATATTTGGGAATGAAACTCTTGTACAGTATATCTGCAAACATTTGTAATTGACTCCATGCTGAAAGAATGTTACTTTGACAGCCGAAATGTGCATCTGTGATAATATAGTATTATCGATGTGGATAGTAATATTCTTATTTCTTTTCCCTTACTATAGTAAGTGCCCGCAGTCATTTTAATGCCTCCTTGTTAATGCATTGCGTGTTGATTTACTCGGTACATTTTGAATATTTTTTTAGAATTTTACTATCAGCGTTTGGTTTAATGAGAATGTTTTTTTACTTGAATTATTCTAATGACATATATACACAGCCTTGCCAAAAGTCATCGGACACCTCTATTTTACATAATTAAAAATTGTCGTTCATTCCAACAATGTTCAACGAAAATCTTGAAAGTGGACTGATTTGAACGTGGTCCCAATAGCAATCAACGAAAGATTTTGAACGTGGTCCTAAAAAAATCTTTAGCAGTGTGAGGTCTGAGGACCCCGTCGGCCAATCGAATGACCAGATAATTGCCCATCCAGCCACTGCACCATCTTGTTGTGTGGTGGCGCACCATCTTGCTGGGAAAAACTTGGGAAACTGCCATCTTCAGTCAACAGTGACGGAAAGACAGTGTTCTGTAACAGTTGCATGTACTCACCACCATTTAGGGTACTGTCTATAATGCTTTAAACAGTTGCTTTACAGGGAAGCTTCCTATTGCTGTCAATATTGATTGATGAAGAGTTACTTGCTTAGCAGCCCAGTGGTACGATTGAATAGCTTGACAAAAATTAACGTTAATTAATAACGCGAAAAAACAGATCAACAAATTCTAAATCGTTAATAAATACAGATTAAAATGTGAATTCTTACCCATAGGCATGTGATTTTCGATTTGGATCTGCTTTAATTCCCGACTCGTGCTCTTGCCAGATGTAGATCAGAAACATCCTTGTTTAAATTGTTGCACAGTGCATCTCGTACAAGTCGTTTTAAACAACGTCGGTCTCAAATCAATTTTGATTTTGAGCCGCCTTACCGCGTTTACTTAAAAACTTGTAGATCAATTTTTTCAACTGCTGAATATTTACTATTTGCGAGAAAATAAAGCACTTTTCGAGAATGCTGTCAGCTGTGTCATTGTTTCAATAATGGTTCCAGCAAGATGAGCATCAACAACCAGTCCCTTTTCAAATGAGGATTGTTAATTAGCCTCTCCGGGATGGGATGGTCTTTAACGAAGACTCGAGGTGACTCCACATTCCTAATAGGTGTTCTGTTCGTTGATGAATCCCAGTTTGCGCAATTCATAGTCTGGACGTCCGACAGCCCGCATCCACAATTTGTTCGTACACAGATTTAATGTCTGGGTTGGATTGGGCATAATAAACTGATTGATCCGTAACTGCTTGCTCACTTAACTGAGCATGATTATCTTTTGAGACCATAAAGGCGAGGAGATCTGTCGATTTACCAGCGATCTCACGTGTCTTTTTATTCGTTTGCCATTTCATTAAATCCAAGGGTAGAACAAGCATAGCGTAAGGCAAAACTAATCCTTCGAACCGGAAAGTCTACGGTCCATGTTAACTGGTGGAACAAAGAGCATTCTTTACTACTCGGCAAAAAAAAATTGTAAAGAACGGATGGTTCCTTCCCAGTTTCAAAAAACATTTACACCATTATCCAATTAATTGCACTAAGTTACCCCTCCCCCCAGCCCCCCTCACAAGGGGGGGTAATTTTTTCACTAATGAATTTCCCCCGCGAAATAATTCACTTTTGATTCTGGACTATATTTCGTACAATGCTTGGTTTCCGAGATTTTCAGTTGTCTCAAGATAAATGCCTCACCCTGTATATGCGACAGTTTTGGGACAAGGAATTCATATTTCCTTCTATATTCATAAACAATGAATTTGGATATTCGTTAATATTTGTGATAGATTTTGTTTCGAGAAGGACTTGAAGCACCCACGTAACAGAAGTGTGATATCTTAGCTTCATCACTTTCATCAGTTCTGTGTGAAAGATTTCATGCTGTGTAATCATTGTAGAACAAATTTAAAACTATTCAAAATATGGTGTTATAAGTTATAGGAGAGCAGGCGTTTTTGCAATTTTTTGAAATGTAACTCATTAACGAATGTCAACCTATACTGACAGACTGGTCTAACTGACGACTGATCGACGCTGATATCAATTTATCAATTATAGTTGTATTGTTAAAGCTTTGTACAATGGTGTAGTGAGGTCTATACTAGGAAGTGTTTACTCTGAGTAGCCAGATTATTATGACCCCCTGATGTTTTTAGGCAAATTAGCTATGATATCGCGCTGAAGTTGCTAAAGAGCCGGACTAGTGTAAATAGGCAAGCAGGTTGTTTACCACGACATTGCAAGTGAATTTTTTTCAGAAGATTATAGGGAAAACGACACGATTTAGCAGCCTTTGATGATTGTTCGTGCTCGGAGCCATGGAGCTAATATCAGCAAAACGGTGATTCGTTAAATGTTCAAGACCAGCTGCTGTTAAATTGTTACAGACTGGACTGTCTGCCGGAAAACTGGGTCTGAACGTGCTAGTTTTGGCCATCAATGTTCGGGCAGAAAGGAGAGTGGCAAGACTGGTACAAGACAACAGAAGGGCAAAAACGCATCAAATTACTGCAGATCTTTATCAGGGATCCTCTCAAATGATCTCTGGACGCACTGTTCGCCTTACACTGCATAGTATGGAATATGGGAGCCGAAGGCCAGTTCGCACACCTTTGCTATCTGCAGTTAACAAAATAAAACGTCTCCAATTCGCACAGGAACACAAGGATTGGAAAGTTGAGCATCGGAATAAAGTCATGTGGTCTGATGAACCACGTTTTCAGTTGCATCAAGCAGATAACAGAATGAGAATTTGACGGAAACTGCATGAAAGCATGGATCCCACATGCATGAGTACGATCGTTCAAGCTCGTGGTGCCAGTCATGGTTTGGGGTATAATATTTTCCTGGCATGACATGGGTCTTTTAATTTATGTAGAAAAACGTCTAAATATCAGAACATGCCTAAGTCTGTTTGCTGATCAAGTTCATGCAATCATGTTGATGGTGTATCGCAATGAAGATGGCTTCTTCCAACGTGGCAATGCGGCATGCCACGCAACTCCTATTTTGCAGGAATAGTTTCAAGAACAAGCAATTCCTGTGCGTTGTTTGCTGTAAAATTTTTTTTTGCTACTGAATGTATGCTTTACCCCTATGTTGATTAGCCAATTGAAAATGATAGTAAGGCGAGATTGTTGCGATCGCCACGAACAAGGAGGAACCTGGCTTAGGTGGCCCCCATAATGACCAAATCTCAATCCAGTTGAGCATTTGTGGGAGAAAGTTGAAACAGCCATCAGACAGGTGGTTCCAAAAGAACAAATTTCACACAACAGGACAGTGCTATTCATCAGGCAAAGAATGTTATGACAGCCTGTAAGAAGCAGGGAAAACATCATCTGCCAAGCACAACATTGCCCGAAAGTCGAAGCTCACTGACAGAGACTGAAGGGGTTTGAAGCGGATATTGGTCAGAATGCACAATACAACAGCATTCATGGTATCAGATTCCTCGCATCACCTTTCGACATCTCGTGGAGTAAATGCGAATCGCCGCAGTATTGAAGGAGTACTGATGGCGTGGTCATAAAATCTGGCCACTCAGTGTATATTCATCCTAAAATGTCGGTATCTGATATGGAAATGTTGTTGTTCAGTGCGATAATGAAATATTCACCAACAACTAGGCCAGTCAGTGACAACATGGGGGGGGGGGG
>JAHWFO010090504.1:0-36761 GCA_023313115.1 Rhysida immarginata | reverse complement strand
GCGGGAGCCTTTTGTGCAGCAATATTTTCGGTTGATTTGGATATATTTGTTTTCTGACCTGAAACAGCAACAGGAGCTTTTCCTGCTGCAGCACTGTCAGCTGGCTTGGGTGGATTTGCCTTCTGACTTGAAGCTGCAACTGGAGCTTTTTGTGCAGCTGTATTTTCAGCTGATTTGGTAGCAGCTGTTTTTTCTGTTAGTTTACTCTCGTTTGTTTTCTGAGCAGTTTCCGCAACTTTTTGCGTAGATGCATTTTCCGTTGACCTTGTTGTATTTGTTTTCTGAGTAGTATTGTCACCAGTTTTATTTTGTGAGGACTTATTTTCTGATGTTTGGCTTGTGTTTTTATTAGGTGTGGCCGCATTTGCTTTTTGCCCAGCTGTAGTTTTTGTTGATTCGGCTGAATTTGCCTTCTGAGGAACAGCAGGAGATTTCTGTGCTGAAACATTGTCTGTTGATCTGGTTATATAAAGCCTCTCGGCTACTACTATAGGCGATTTCTGCCTGATTTCCTGTTTAACCGCCTCTGCCTTCTTGTCAGCATTTGATTCAGTTTTGGGCTGCGTTGCAGCAATCTTCTTCCCTAGCTGGGGTGAAGCCCTTGGAGAAACCCTAGGAGAAGCCCTAGGAGAAGCACCTCGGGTCTTTATAGGTGTTGTATCTTTAGTGTCACCTTTCTCGTTTTTATTATTTTTGGTATTCTGAACATTTTGGTTTATATCGACTGGTTTATTTTTATTACTGGCAGATCTTGTTACTGGTCCTTCAGCTTTCCTCATATTTTCGGGTTCGCTTTTACTATCCTGCTGCTTCTGATTTTTTGAATTTCCAGCAGATCTAAGACTTTCACTTTTAGGAGAACTGTTCGTTTTGGATGCTGCAGGTGAACCGCTTTTTCTATGATTGGTATTTTTATAATGTTTCTCCAATGCCTGTAAAATTAAATTATTACTTCTTACCACTGACAAACCATTAAAAGAATTTTTTTCTTAACACTGTCTGCAAAAATAACAATGTTAAAACGTATTCTACATATAAACTAGATATATGAAGGGAAAGTCTATTACTATTCGAGTTGTGTATAAAATATGGAGAAATTCTGGTAACTATTCAGAGAATTATTGTATACCTTAGTTGAAAATGTCTAAGATTGATCTCTAGTGAATATAAAAGATTCTTATCATGAAATATATCAACACAGCCAGTTTATATACACAGGCCTTGAGGTGATAAATAAAAAAAAATATAGGAGCTAATACAAAAAAATATAGGATACTATTTTGATGCACTATAGGCCTGTTTACAGTGTTGGCACCGCTACTGCTAAAAAAATAGCACGCTATTATTAGTGTCGCTATCGCTATTGCATCGATTTTCGTGGCACGCTTATTTCCCAAACAAAATCAGCGCATTTATAGTGTCGCTAGCCTTTTTCCCTTTTAATCCAAGCGATGTTTCGCTATTATTTTGTCTGTATTTCGCTGAAAATTCGCTAAAATATGAAAAAAAATATTTTCTTTAATGTCGACAGTATTAATAAAATCTTGTAAACATTCCAAGGAGGAGCTTTAGCAGTGAAGCAGAAATACATTTATAAGTTTATTAAAAAGAAATTAACCCCCCCCCCCCTGCCTCCCAAGTAGTATAAGGCAAGTCATCTATTTTTATCCCTTCATATGCACTTTTACCTCTCCCCAAGTTTTTTTAATCAATAAATTGATTTTCTCGAACGTAATATGTAAAAAATGTAAAAAAACCTCATATCTTCTTTTCTTTCTCATCGTTTCCGAACGTATGATATATCACATGCCATATGTTGCCATAGTCCTAAGGACCAAGTGACTGCCACCCCCGCAAATCCGATCCCACTGGAACAATTGGGCCTAAACTTCATAGTAATGTAGATCTTGCCTAGAGGAATCTGGATACTGGATTTTATGCCTTTACGTACCTAAATAGCACATAGACATGTTGCCCTCTCTGAATCCCACCCCCAGAATTCCGATCCCCATATACCAATCAAAACCAAACTAAATAGTGCAGATGGGCATGCCCATAGTAAGCTACCTCAAAAAAATGTACGAGGGTGGGCTGAAAAGTAATGCCTTCATGGCTATAACTTTTTTATTTTTTAATCGATTTTCAAAATTCTTTTTGTATCTGATACTCACATTTCTCCTCTATGTAATGCACTATTCACTTTTCAACATAGTCTCCATCCCTTTCCACGCATTGTACCAACGTGTGACTAGTCAGGTAAACCCGTCGGAGAGGAATTCCGGGGTTGTTGTCGACACCAAAACCGAACGGCAGGTTTCACCTCGTCGTCAGAACGCAACTCATGCCCTCTTTGCAAGGTGCAAAGTCTTTCATTTTTGAACTGCAGTTTTTCATCTTTGAACTGTAGGCACTGCAACCCCCTCTGATGTGTGGCTTAGCAAGGTCCGCACACAGCTTTTGTTCAGAGTTCTCACTAGAGGGCCTCAGCTCTCTCTCTTGTGCTCAGCCTTCGGCTGTTTGCTACATCAGCCTCACCTCTGAAATGTTTCCCCACACCACCCACAACACACGGAAAACGTCGTGTGCATCCTTTAAGTATGCAAATGTGAAGGGGGGGGGGGGGCACAATAACCCTTCTAAGTCCCTTCCACGGACTAAAACTGTTAATGGCTTAACACCCACACGTGTCTATTAAGACCATTATCAGGATTCGAGCTGCTGAATGATTCCATGGTTCATATGCGTTTATGAAGAATAAATTCAAGGACTTTTCAAGGACTAAATAATGTTTTTCAAGGACTCATTAAATGAATTGTATACATATTTTTTTTCCCAAGAAAGGAAAGAGGAAGTGGATTCTCCCACAAACTAGTATGGGAAAGATGTCATGACTCATTTGGTATTTCTGTCTGTTGAGATAAAAGGTGGTGCATAAAAAACCACGTGGAAGACTTACCACTTTTCTTTCTTAAAGAATTCAAGGTCTTTTCAATGACTATTCCGTTTTCAAGTACCTTATCCGGGATTTATTAAAAAATATGTTTGAGCTAACGAGTGAAATTTCTATTATTTAAATGCTCTCGGGGGTGAGATTTAGAATATTGTTCGAGTTAACTGGGAATTTGAGTTATCAGAGTTCGAGTTATTCGGGTTCGACTGTAGCCGAATGTGTGCACCAATCACAAGTGGTCTGCGGGAGTTGGCTGTAGTGAGTGGCCATCAGTTAACTAAAAGGGAAAATATCTTTTTTTTTTTTAATCTCAGATTTCCTGCTGAAAAACCCACTGATTTCATAATTTGCAGATTAATCATGAAACACTTGCCAGTAAAATGAATCTGACAAAATTTAATGTTTTTAATCAGTTGGAAATTGGCTCTCAACATTTTTCAGCCATTGCCTTTTTAAAGCTGGATCTTTCGGAAATCCGAAAAAACTTACTTTTTCCCCACTCATAGATGAGCTTTTGCAATTAAAAGCACAACATTAAAAGCACGGTGACGAATGTTTCAGGCAGATTTAAGTTGCTCTGAGCTCAAGTGTGATAGCTGCCAGAGCAGGAGCAGTTAGCGATATCTGGCTAAGCTGATGTCATAAGCAATGCGCTCATGCTGCAGTTTTTGACAAAACACAAACTGAATTTGTATTACTAGAAGTGACCTTTAAATTATTAGTAAGGTATATGAAAGAGTGTGCTTCCCCTTCCCAATGGTGTGCTTCACTGCAATTTAAATGTGTTAGAAACCTCATCCAACCTGGCCAGCTCAACCTGACCTTGAGTGACTCTTTCTCGCCCATTTCCTCAAAATCTTTCAAGGGGCAGGGTGTGATTAAAAATTGTTTCTAGACTAATGTGGTGTTGTTCTACAGGGTAGCAATTGGAAATTTTTCTCTATCTTTAATAGTTTTCGAGTTAGCAAATGGATGACCTTAAATTTGGGGGTCAAGGTCAAATTTGAGTGCAGCAATGAATTCCCCCCTCCTCCCATTACCTATAAACCACACTCATCAGATCTCGCCTACCTGGCAGCTTTGAGACATCTGCCATGTTACCAGACTTTTTGGGCACCCTGTATAACTGATGAACAGTTAAAATACCATAACGGTTAAATAAATGAGATACCGGTTCAGGGTTACGAATTTTCAACCAGAATCATAATCTTTTTTTACATATGAAAAAGCCATAGCAATTTTGCGTTGGAGAATTGAGCGCTGGGGCACCCCACAGTTCCTGGTAACTGAGGAGGAAATTGCAACCTGAACGCGAACTACAACGTGAATGTTGATGTCTAATTTCAACAACGTTAACAGTAACTTACAGTTAGTGTTGGAATTGAACAAGAACAGTAATAAACGAGAAATCTGAAGAAAGCGTGAAAACTGAAAGTGAAACTGCGCCTGAACAAAGATTACTTTCCTTTAGCATTTCGATAGCATGATTCTTGCCTTAGCTCATTGGCCACAGTTACAAGAGTTAGCTCTCGCTAGGTCTGTGAGTCTATCGAAACACACCCTAAGCAAGTTACCCGTATATGTTTGTGAAAAGCTTCATCAATTAGCATAATTTTTTCAAATAAGCATAGCAGCATCGATTCAGTCACATTTATACAAGATTGCTGACGGTGCACAGCGTCTGCTGAGAATTCAACTCTAAAACAACAAGTGTTCATTAAAAAATCACTTCCAAGTATGGATCGTGCTTTAGCTTAAAAAGACATCCAAAATCGGAGGGAACCTCTAATCCACAAGGATATTTGAAATACCGGGTACGTATTTCGGCTAAAAAGTAGCCAGCTTCTGCGAAGGGGGACAAAATGCAACTAAAGAAAGCAAACCTTAATGCTAGAGAATATACAACCTCTGACAATTAAGTTCGGTGAATGACGTCACACCCTAATCTGTGCGAGCTTTACGCAAGTAACAATGCATGTGAATACAAGCCCAGTCATTGTTTAAGCAAGTTCAGACAGGTCACATTTGTGCGTGCAATGGTTTAGCAGATGCTCGTTTCTTCAGTTGAAGGTGTAGCGTGCGCAATCAAAGAGGAACACTGCCGTAATCAAGCAACATTTTCTGGCAGACTAAAGGGTCGTATCCATGGCTCATCCACCTTATTCACCAGACTTGGCACCAACAGACTTTTTCTTATTCCCACGCCTGAAACGGGCCTTAAAGGGACACAGATTTGCGGACATTCCAGACATTCACACGTGAACTTAAAGCCATCCCTAAGGAGCTTCCAGGACTTATACACCCGATCCCAAAAGTGTTTTGCCTTCCAGGGTGATTATTTCGAAGGACAAAGTAAACGTGGCTCTATCCGTTTTGCATTTTGTTTTGTGAACTCGTTCACCGAACTTAATTGTCAGAAGTTGTATAACCAAGGTGGGGAGTGGGACAACTGAAAAGAATCTCCTTGGACAAATTAAACAGTGGGCCAATAAAATAAGAGAAATACCGTGTCAACAGAAAGAGAGAAAAAACAAACAAACAAAAAAAACAATCAGAATCAATTCAATAAATCAAACAGAACAGAGTTTGAGATCAGCCCTTTGTCCCTATTTAATAACTTATTGGAATTTCTTTTATAGGTTTCTATACTCAAAGCAGTCATTTCTTGAATCCCCCCATCAAGTATTCCCAAGTAATAACCAAGTATTCTCTCCCTACCAGCTTGGTTATATATTCTCTAGCATTAAGGTTTGCTTTCTTTAGTTGCATTTTGTCCTAGGGATGGGCGATATTTTCCAAAATATCATATTTCGATATATCGCTTGATCAGCGATATTATATTTTCGATATTATCGAAAAAAGTCCGATATTTATCACGATATATCGACAATTTTAAAATAGCTACATTAATGCTTTTAATTTGAATTGCAGTCAAAGTAACACCGAAAGTGAAGTGAATAAAGAAACAGTTTGAAAAATAACACAAAAAAGTTAAGTGCACCGTCACAAATACAAAGCATCTTATCCCAAAAGTCATCACCGAGTGAACTTAAAAATAATAATTTGGAAATTCTTTCGGGTTTCAACCTATTACGACTCTGTTACAATATTGCCTGCCTGGGAAAACTATCTTTCAGTCCTATTTTTGACAGAGTTTTTTCAGTGAGAACCTATATGGAAATGGAAGTATGGACTGCCCTTTAGGGAGCTTTCAATAGTCAAAACTTACCATTATCATTAGAAACAATTTTTATTTCAGGAGTTGGTATTCGTGTTCTAATGCCTGTTGGCTTACTAACTTCACTTGCCTCAATCAAAACTGATAAATTTTTATGACTGTTCCAAACGTGGCTCTTTCCACTAGTTTTCACTTGTCGGGTGCAATGAATACACTGGAAGACGTTCTTCTTATCTGTTGCTTTAAAACATTGCTTCACTTTTTTCAGATCCACTTTGTTACCTTGTGGGCGAAAAGGCACCATTCTACAGTCCCCTACTGTAAGTGGCCACACATCATACTTTTAAGCAATTTTTTTAGCAAAAGAAAAAACAAAAAGAGAATTTTGATTTTATAATATTCATTTCATATTTAAGGCAGTGTCGCCGATGAATTAGATCACGAAATTCTAGTACATGCAAGATATGGTAATGTAATAAATAAATAGTCAACTTACTACTTGGATGAAGAACTAATAACCCGTTCTGGTCAGAGGTGTGAATTTAATGAATAATTAAAATGTAGAGCCAATCGCACAAAATTGCAACGAAATGAGAGCTGGGTAACAAAGCCAAGCTCTCCGTCTTCAAATCTATCTTCGTCCCCATTCTCACCTATGGTCATGAGGCTTGGGTAATGACCGAAAGAGTGCGATCGCGGGTACAAGCAGCCAAAATGAGATTTCTGAGAGGTGTGGCAGTTGTTACCCTACTAGATAGAGTGTACAGCAGCACAATAAGGGAATCTTTAGGTGTTGAGCCGCTACTTCTCCGCATTGAGAGATCTCAATTGCGCTGGTATGGCCACATGATACGGATGCCGCAAACTAGTCTTCCTAGACAGTTGTTATTTTCCAAGCCGGTGGGTAAGAGACCAAGGGGTCGGCCTAGAACCAGGTGGCTAGACTACATGGAGAATCTGGGTTCGAGTCGCTTGGATATTACCAGGGAGGACATGCGCCTGATGGCGGAAGATCGCGATCGTTGGAGATCCTCCATAGGGCTGCTGCCCCCGCGACCCTAATGGATAAGCGGGTTTGAAAAGTAAGTAAGTAAATTACAGCCAATCACATAGCACTATAACTGTGAGAGCCACGCCACACACTTTTCATGAATCCGTGATTGAAATAAAAAAAAAAAAAGGAAATTTATACGTTTGTCCACTTTGAAATTCAAAGTTTGAAAATCCGATATATCAGGAGAAAATATCATATCGAACGATATATTAGCACCATTAAAATATCGAAAAATATCAATGTATCAAACGTAATTATCGCGATGACGATAATATCAAAATATATCGCCCATCCTTATTTTGTCCCCCTTCGCTGAATTACGTATCCGGTATTTCAAATCTCCTTATCGATTAGAGGTTCCATTCCACAGTTTTTGCTTAATTTTTGTTTTTGTTAAACATGCGTAAGATGACTAGCACGGAGTTTGTAGTATGAAACATGGGAGGCTTCGCAATACAAATTTTTGGTGAAAATATCTACTGATTTGAACTATCTGACCACGGCTTTGCTTTTATCGCGTTTGTTCAATTCAATTGTTGCTCCTGCGTTTTTTCCTCCTTTCAAATTCAATTGTTGGGTGATTTTACTGTTGCTGCTGGCTGTGGTGTTTCTCATGTTTGGCACGAAGTGATATCACATATTTGGCGTTTCTAGTAGCGGACTTTTATTGTCTTTGGTTGTGAAGTGGCTTGTTTCTGGATTTAGGCATTGGAAGGCGTGTTTTTGCCGTTTTCCCCCGTCGTGCTGTAGCTGTTGCCATCACAACCACACATAATTAGCATATCGCGGTGGTTTCGAGCTATTTGCGGATTACTGATTTTTTTTTTTTTTTTTTTTGCTTTCTGGATGATTAGCCATTGTCGAAAGGAACCATGTCTTAAATGTAAGCCAGCATTTTTTGAGCGTTCTGGTGTTGGGTTATACCCCGTCCGCACTGCTGGGCTAGCTTATTGTTGAGCTAGCTTATTCAATAAGCTAGATGTCTTGGCTTAAGTTGTAGGCTAGGTCGTTCGCACTGAAGTGCTCTAAAACTAGCTTACAGTTCCAGACCTGTACTCTGCTGTTAAATTTTTAATCTTTCGCTGTATCTTGTCCCACGTGCATGTGTAGTTGTATTTTTTCAATTCGACCACCATCGTTCATACACGATCCGGTTACGTCTGACGCGTCGCAGGTCGTTGATATTGTCGCCCCAAATCTCTATCAAAATGCAAACTTCCTCCGTAGTCCAGTTTTCCTTTTTTTTTGACGTTTTTTTCTTTACTTATTGGTGTTGGTGCAGCCATATAAATTACAAAGTAGCACGATCTTATAACCTTGGTCAAGCCAAGCAAGCGAAATGCTCCAAAACTACAGAATCATGGGAAAAAACGAATCCCATGATGCAGTGCGTTTGTGGCTCAACTGGATAAGCTAGTTTAAAAATCTAGCCCATCATAAGCTAGCTTATCGGAATCTGGGCTAGCCCAACAAAAGCTAGAATCGTTCGCACTACAGTTTAAGCTAGCTTATCAACTTAGGCTAGCTTATTTTTTGCAGTGCGGACGGGGTATTAGGTTAACTGAGGTTGGGCTAACTTAGGTTTAACCATAAAACGAGTTCCGTAACTTTCTGTGATCAGCCTAAAAAATACGGATCATTAGCCTCCTGTAACCGGCCGAGGGGAAACCAACTGCACCCTGTAACCAAATAGGTTGGGGTATATATCAATTATTTACCCTCGGAGGGGGATGTCGTAGACAGAACGCCGAAGGCGTTCGAGTAACGGAAAACAGTGACTAATGAGCCTCATTGAAAAACCACAGATTAAGGAGAAAACATTAAAAATTTGTTTTTCTCCTTAATCTGTCATTTTTTCCTTAGATAACCTCTCTCAATATACGGTGGGTCGTTCATCACTGGAACCACTTTTAGACTTGGTCACGTAATCTGAAAAAAACGCAGCTTCCTGAACAATCGACGGGAAAGAAAACGTGCGCCAACAATTGAAATGAACAAACGCGAAAAAAGCAAAACGCCGTGGTCAGATAGTTCAATTTAACCGAAAAGATTGCGAAACCTGCTGGATTTTTTTTTTTTTCAATATAGAAGATTCCATATTTCATATAAAAAAGATGTACATTATTTACATTAAATGTTATTGTTTCCTCTTATGTATTAGGCAGCTCATATTCAATGTAATGGGATATTTAAATTTAAAACTTTTTTTTCTTTTTTAAATTTACAATAATAAAAATGTGTATATCAAATGACAATAAGTACCTTCATTTCTCATCAAAGAAGCTTAGGGAATTAATTATTATTTTTTTTACAATAGAGCTTAGCAACATTCAAATAAGTAAATAATGCAATTAGACATTTAATAACAATAATACCTGCCAATGCGAAATTCCATGAACGGTATTGGGAAGCGATTTAAAAAAGGGAACATATTCTAGTAATCGACAGTAACGTTAACTCAATTCACAAACACCATAATCAATGTTCTATAGCTTTAATTATAATATACTTACGGCAGCGTTCAAGCAGAAAGTTTTACATGTTTCGCACTGCAAAGTTTTCGACGCCATCCTTGAAGATTGGAAACGACCTGTTTCTACGTTAACAAGATGAATAAAACGGGCTCACTCGATGGTAACATTTCTCGAATACCCAACAGCTACGCTAAAATGTTGGATCAGTAATAAAGACGTTCGTATATTCTTAATAAATTGATACTATTATCAAATTTCTTTTTTTTTTTTTTATTATACACTAAAAACGTGAAATGAGAAACCTTACTATCACTGCCATACTGACTTGCTTCACGCACGCATCAAGTTATTCGTATTTAGGAATTGCTGAGGTGCACGGTATTGAATATTTTCCCCCTTCCTTTTAATATCCTGTCCTTTTAATATTTAGTTTTGAAGAAGGGTTTTGCGCTATGCGAATACGATATTTTTTTTCTAAATAAACAATAGCCTATTATGTTTTTGTATTGTTTAAAATCGACGCCAGAGTGCGATAGAATCGGCATGATTTCACTTGGGCTTGGCTGCTATTGCTGTACATTTCAGTGACGTCACAATATGATAATGGGAAAATAATAACAGGAAAGATGTATGAAGAATGCGATTATTCTTATTATTATTATTAAAGTGACCAGATTTTCATTTCGAAAATTCAGACAGGATACGAGGGGGAGGGGAAGAGGAAATGACTGAGAAGAGGGGAGGGGAAAGAATAAAAATGTTTATATAAATTTAATAAAATCTTGTAAACATTCCAAGGAGCTTAGCAGTGAAGCAGAAAAACATTTATGTATTTATTAAAAAGTCGGGGGAGCAGTGTGGTTTCCGACCTGGCCGAAGCACGACGGATCACATATTTTCCCTAAGGCAAATCTTTGAGAAATCCTGGGAGTATGCAAAAGAGGTCTACGCTTGCTTTGTGGACCTCGAAAAAGCATATGACAGGGTTCCTCGGGAGAAGCTCTGGCAAGTGTTGCAAGAGTATGGAGTGGATGGGCAATTACTGGTTGCTATCATGTCTCTGTACGAAAGCTCTGAGATGTGTGTCCGGATAAATGGCATTAAGTCAAGACCGTTCACCGTGGGTGTTGGACTCCGCCAAGGGTGCGTACTGTCGCCCATCTTGTTCATTATCTTTATGGACTGGATAGACAAGGGCAGCCGAGGCGATGAGCGTGTTTGTGTGGGCGACTGCCGCGTGGAGAGGTTGCTTTTTGTGGACGACCTTGTCCTGCTTGGGTCTTCTCGCACGAACCTTCAGCATGCACTAGACCGGTTTGCAGCCAAATATGAAGAAGCTGGGATGAAGATCAGTGTGGCTAAAACCGAGGTTCTGGTCCTTTCAAGACAGCCTGCTCAGTGTGCTTTCCATGTCAGGGGAGCCTCATTGAGACAGGTGGAGAAATTCAAGTATCTCGGGATTGTATTCACGAGTGATGGAGGGCAGGAGAAAGAATTGGATGCTCGGATCGGTGCAGCAAGCTGTGTCAGATGTGAACTGTGGCGATCCGTGGTAACGAAACGAGAGCTGGGTAACAAAGCCAAGCTCTCCGTCTTCAAATGTATCTTTGTCCCCATTCTCACCTATGGTCATGAGGCTTGGGTAATGACCGAAAGAGTGCGATCGCGGGTACAAGCGGCCGAAATGAGATTCCTGAGAGGTGTGGCAGGTGTTACCCTACTAGATAGAGTGTACAGCAGCACAATAAGGGAATCTTTAGGTGTTGAGCCGCTACTTCTCCGCATTGAGAGATCTCAGTTGCGGCGGTATGGCCACGTGATACGGATGCCGCAAACTAGTCTTCCTAGGCAGTTGTTATTTTCCAAGCCGGTGGGTAAGAGACCAAGGGGTCGGCTTGGAACCAGGTGGCTAGACTACATGGAGAATCTGGGTTCGAGTCGCTTGGATATTACCAGGGAGGACATGCACCTGATGGCGGAAGATCGCGATCGCTGGAGATCCTCCATAGGGCTGCTGCCCCCGCGACCCTAACGGATAAGCGGGTTTGAAAAGTAGTAGTAGTAGTAGTATATTTATTAAAAACAAATTAACCCCCCCCCCCCACACACACACACAGAGTAGGGTAAGGCAAGTAGCAAATCCTGCAGTCATCTCTTTTTACCTTTTTATTTGTAATTCTTACCTCTCCCTAAGTTATTTAAACAATGTAAAAACGCTCATATTTTCTTTCCTGTCTCATCATTTCCGAACATATGATATATCACATGCCATATGTTGTAATAGTTCTAAAGACCAAGTGACTGCCACCTCCGCAAATCCAACTCCAATGGAACAAGTGGGCCTAAACTTCATAGTAATGTAGATCTTGCCTAGAGGAATCTGGATACTGAATTTCACGCCTTTACTTATCTAAATAGTACATAGATATGTTGTCCTCTCTGAATCCCACCCCCCGTAATTCCGATCCCAGTGTACCAATCAAAACCAAACTAAAGAGTGCAGATGGACATGCCCATAGGAAGCTACATTCCAAATTTCAACCTTTTACCTCAAAAAATGTAGAAATTATGAAGGACTGACATTCTAAAAGCAATAAGTTGCTCCATCCTTCTGCTACTTTCATAATATACATTAAGAGCACTTAAGCAATCGTGCGTCGACAAAGCGATTTCACGTGCGTGCGCCGATGTCAGTAATGCTTAAAAGATGAACAGAAAGTAACAATTTATTCCTTCTTGACAAATCGATTGTTATATGACATGCCATTATCTTGGTATTCTTTACACTCACTGTTTTAGTACGTGAATTCGACTTGAAGGGGTCCACGAAAAATTCTGAAAAGTTGATACGGCCGAGCTAAGACTTTGATGGCCATATTTCTGAAAACAGAATTTGAAAAAGTTAATCCGTTTTCAAGTTATCATGGAAACGGCAGACAGCCGGACGGACGGCCGGATAAATGTACAGACCAAGGGCACATTCTTATAAGTAGCTTTTATGGTAAAGCTCCTAATAATTATACTAATTAATACACTCAACGCCTTTACATTACAACCATTAGGGATGTTAATGTAATACCAGTTTTCTAATGAAATATGCATTTTGATTTTACCGGCAATAAGCATCGGTAATACCGGTATTAAAAATTTATTAAAATACACTTATAAAGGCTCCTTATCTGAAACTACAGCCTGTAGTAAAAAATGGAAATGTCAACTATCCGTTAGTTATAACGGTTCTAAGTAAATCCACTGAACTTAACTGTTTTAATCCTACAATATTAGCGCTTGTTTATCAATTAAACAGCTTTGGGAACATTTAAATCCATAAAGGTATCCTAATACTTTCTTAAATCCTGAGAAGGGGCCAATCCCAAAGTTTGATCTGTTTTATTTATTGATTATTGAATCCTAATTTTTAGTTTTCCTGTTCCAATTTCTGTTTTTCTTTTGTTTGCTGTTACCGGCCTGAATTTTCAAATTGTTCTTAAGCGCCGATTAACTGCCACCTATCCTGATCAATGGATAGGTCGGGGAAGACCAAAATCGTAGCCAGCATGCTCACCTGAAATGAATCCATTGGACTTCTTCTTTTGGGAGTATTTGAAAACCTTGTTTATTCTGCCCTAGTATCTGATGTTGCAACACTTCGACAGCGGATCCAGTACCAGATGTTGCAACATCATCTGGTATTTTCCAATGGGTCGCCAATCCATGCGGCGACATGCACGGGCTTCCTTGGAGTCTAACTGAAGACATTTTGAGCATTATTTTCTACAGCAAGTGTATTATTTTGTTATACCTTAGAAATGAATTACATAGTTTGCAAGTCTTATCCGCTTTAATCATTAATTTCGTATACTGCAGGACACCTTCAAACCGTTAAGGACCTAGAAAAAAAGCGTTTTCGACTCCATGTTCATTTTAAGCTTGTTTTGGTCCCTAGAACATACTCTGAAAATTTGTACAGACCATTCAGAAAGACCCTTTTACAGGCAATTCTGCAGCACAGTCCCTTATCATTTTTTCATTAATATTAGTGCTTTCAGAATCACATGAGCACTTGAAGTATCCGAACAAACCTTGTAAATTCTCTTGTATAGGCACTTTATCTGTTATGGTTTTTCAGTAACAGAATGCTTTCTGAACTCTTTACCTTTTTTACTGCTTAATTTTTTCCCTCATTATTAAGGGCTTATGTTCCTTAAGAGTTTTTATTTTTAATGTTCAATACATTTTCGGTATTACCACTAAAAATAACAACCCTAACAACCATGCTAGATTTTCGATTAGTGAATGAATGCATAAATATGGAAATTAGTTGATAAAATAGGCAAACGTGTGCTCAGTACACAAAATTTAATAGACATGTTGTGTACATTTTACATGGTTTTTGTGAAATGTTGAATTCTTAATGCGACTTTTCATTACAGACTGTGAACAGCAAATCAGTATCAAGAACAGATGAAGGGGGAGCGGTTAGGTTAGATTAGGTTAGGTTAGGTTACCGTATATCTTCCAACAGCAGCCCCCAGCGTCTATTTTTCAACTTAATCACTAACCGGGCGTTCATTAAAGACCAGCGTGTATTAAAGACCGGCATTTATTTAGCAATCTGTGTCAAATCTTATAGTTTCCACGACATCATAAACGTCACATCATATGATCGCTTTGAAGGCATTCACTAGTTGATGATGACCACAAGTTTCACGTTGAGACCCAGATTTTTGGCTGACAGTCCAGTCTTTAATCACTTTAACTACAGCTGCTCTTGAACATTTCACACATGCATTGGTTTCCCTGTTAAGCCTGGTTCCCATATGCATAAAAACAACAGCAGAAACAACAAGGCAGAAAATTTTCTAACGTCACTTCCTGCTTTCGTCTTTATGCCCGACAGAAAATTCCTGTTTTTATCGAATTGGCTTGATTCTTTGTCGGCCAGAAAGAGGAAAGCAGGAAGTGATGTCAAAAAATTTTTCTGCTTTGTGGTTTCTGCCATTGTTTTACGCATGTGGGAACCAGGCTTTACTTGCTTCATGGCTCCAAGCTCCTACAATCATCCCACGTTCAAAGTATGTGAAATCATATTGTTTACCCTATCTTAACAAACAAATCACTTCTACTGCCAGTGTAAGCTTTAGGTTTTCCTTTTTTATATCACTCTGGCCCTCTAGTGACAAAGGCATGATGGCATAGCTAAATGCCAGGTGGTCATAATAAATTGGCCACTCAGTGTATAATAAAGAGCACCAATAAAAGAAAAATTAATCATTATTTGTGATGGAATTTTATTGTTTGCTTTCTCTTAATTACGTCATTTTCATTTTCTCCATTTTCAAATAAAATAAACATCAAAAAAATAAAAAATCCTACGTTTAAATGAGTTGTCCTGCAGATAGGACTGTTTGTCTTTCAAATTTATTTGCTTTGTCCATCAAATGTATTTCCCAAGGTTGACATGTAAGTCGCTTCGGTATTGGCTGTCATGTACAAGGTGTCCCATAATGAGTGAATGAAAATCTGGGCGATGATAGCTAGGGTTATGGCCTACCAAAATACCGCATTTACCTGACTATGAGTCCCCCCCCCCCCCCAATTAAAGGGCCATTAAAAACGGAGGTCGTCTTAAAATAGCACATTAGACAAACATGCCGACTTTTGCAAGTTAATGCTAAAATCTTCCACCTCGGCTGTAGTGGCGCTGCCATTTACTGGCATTCTCGATCATAATGACATCACATGGCATTTTACGGTAGATTTTTAAATACCATAATTTTCAGTATATAATATGCACTCGTGTATTACATGCATTAAAATTTTTGTGTGATATTAAGGCGTGGCATGCTCAGTAGTGGAATCGTTTTGATTCACGACAGTGCTCGTTCATATGTGGCTCATCGAACCCAAGATCTCATTGTGTCATTTGGCTGAGACCAACTTGATCACCCTCTGTATGACCCTAACCTACAACCCGGTCAATGGTACGTATTGGCTCAACCATCAAAATATAACAGACAGACTGTAGTGCAGGGTGATTCAAAAGTTACTGTGCAGTAGTCCATAGAAATGTGTACAGAACAGCGCGTGTTCTTAGTGGAACGTTCGCCAGACCTCACACTTCTTAATTTCTTCCTTTGGGTCGTTTTGAAAGGTAAAGTGTATGCAAACAATCAGCCAAAGGAAGAAATCACCATCGAAGTTCAGCAAATCTCACCAGCCATATTGAGCAGAGTGTTTCACAACAAGCAACTGCGTGCTAACCAATGTCATGAGGCCGGTGGACGGCATTTCCAGCATCTATTGCGAGTGGATGCCACCTCCGACCAGCCACTGCACAGTAACTTTTGAATCGCCCTGTAGTAGAACAGCAGGTTCTTGTGTTGATACACATTGGAACAAGTCCCCTATTTCTTTGAATAGCTGCTGCCCCCATTTTATTGCCACCCTCAAACAGATGCCATGGAATGAAATAAACATCACCCTCAAACAAATAAATTGAAAATTTATTACCAATATATTATTATGTATCAGATCGTTGCATATCAAATGTCGTATTTCGAGATGGGCTCTGCACTTCAGCACGGTTTCCACATATAGTTGCAAGTACCCATAACAAAGTGGTACATTCCCAGAGATAAACCTGCATGTCTGCGATGATATTTAATAGCCTTTGAACCCAAGCGAAGATAGTCATGACTTCATACGAATTATGTGTGATAACACTGGCCAACAAAATTTAAGATTTTTCTTGTGACAAAATGAAAGTGGGTGATTTTTGGTAGTATTTTTTCTGCTGATTACGAATATAGTTTTTAAATTTCTCTAGCACGCACAGCTTTCTTGTTTTACAATGAAACATTTTTAAATCATTCATTGTTTGGGGCCTGGTAAATTTCCTTGCGGCCCCAAAATATGGATACTTTAACAATGTAGTCGCTTCTCTTTACTCCCATTACTTTAACATAGAAGTCTCGCAGTGCATAACTTGGAAACTTGACGTGATAGAAAAAATCTAAAAGCAGATTCGGATTCTACTTACAAATTACTACTAAAAACACTTTGTGTGGTCTTAGTCACAAAATGTGTGTTGAACGAACGACCATGCAGGCACTATAGGTTCTGGGCTACGAGGTGCTTCCACACCCCCCTTACTCTCCGGACCTTTCCCCTACTGATTACCATCTTTTCCAGAGCCTAGACAATTTTCTCCGCAGGAAAACATTCCTAACCCAAGCAGATGTTGAAAACGCATTCCGGGAGTTTATTGAGTCCCGTGACCATGGATTCTATCGGAGAGGGCTCCCGAAACCATCCCACATAACAAATCGAACATGTGCGCTCACACTGATCATTTTGTTTTGGTCACATGCGCTCACACGTTCAAAAATCTAGGGATGATGAAAGCACAAATAAATCTATAGTCAGAAGGAGATGAAAATCTATAGTGCAAATAAAAATAGGCTTAAAAGGGATTGGAAACATTGGATTCGGTGAGTGGTATTTTTTTCTTTTTAAAGAGTTTGTCGTCAATTTTTTTTGTCTCAGGAACGAATTAAACTCTTTTCCATAGGTTACTATGTAAAAAAAGTCTCGCATAACGAACTTCGCCTAGTAACGAATTAGGTTCGTTATGTAAGGCATCACTGTATTTGGTTTTATGTATGCCACATTTACAGTATGTCATAATCCTTCAATATTCCTCTTAACTAAGAAGTGGTCATATGACACTGTTAACTTTTTGTTTCTGAGTCTTGTGGAATCCTCTATGGTCTTGAGAAATCTTCTTCCTCTAAGAAAATCTTCTACTAAGATGTGCTACTTCTTTAATATAAGAAAACCTCTTCTATTTATATGGTCTCTATCAAATTGAAAGATAAAATTTGCCAGTCTGTGGCTCCAACAATGATTAGAATCCTTATGAATTAAGATGTCCGTATGTGACCCCAAGATTAAATGATGCCGGTCATTAATCATTTGCCTGAAATTATTATACCTTATTTTCACAAATATACCCCATACCCTTTGATTAACCCGCACCCCTGTATATCCCTATGAGGTATCCAATATACGTGATTCAAAAAAGTTTGAGATAATACGAGGAGATATCAGAGAGTAGCACCATTTATTTTTTTCAAAGAAAATTACAAAACGTACAGGTAACAACTAAGTGTCGCTGAAACTACACGTCTTTATTTACTTTTCCACATAGGCACCTTGACGACTTAAGCACTTATCCCAACGCTGCACAAGTTTCAGATTACCCTGCTCACCGTGAATACAGCCAACGGTGCACGGTAGATTTGAGTTCCTCGTCAATCTCAAACGTCTGACCACCCAACCGAAACGGACCAGCTTGAACGACATTGGCCACATGCAGGCATGTGTTGTCATGAAGAAGTCGAACATAGTTTCCTCTTTCTGGTTGCTTATTCCAAATAGCATGCTGCAGTTTAGTCAATGTTTCATAACAAGTAGCGGTAACGACGGTTGAACCTATGAGGCAGGAGCTCTGCTAATAGGATGCCTTGCATGTCCTAAAAAACTATAAGCATAATCTTCCAAGCTGAAGGAGAAACTTTGAATTGTTTGCGAATCAGAGAATGTGGATGTTTCCACAACCAGGATGCATCTCATGTGACAATGCCATTCAAAACAGCATTTTCCTCTTGGATGTATTGCTGCAGATGTTGCAACTGTTGCCAGTCTATTCTGGTGTCAGACTTTTTGGAATCCAATGTGAAGAGATTTTCCGGATCCAAGCTTCTCATGCACCATATCCCATGCAGATCCATAGAATAAGTGAAACGTTTCACTCACTTCTTTCAAGGAAATGCAACGGTTTACTCTGAATGTGTTGTGAATGTCCTCGATAATGGCTGGTGTTGCCGTTGACGCAGGCTGCCCAGAATGCTGTTTATGAGCAAGGCTAACTCTTCCTTCCAGAAACATTTTACACCATTGGCATACTTTGGAATAGTCCAGATAGTTGACACTACCATTTCGCCATGAATTCCAGCGGGTTTCATACTTTTTGCGAAAAGAAACCTTATAACATCTCGCTGTACTTCCAGTGTAATAATGTGATTGTGGCGCCATTTGTAAAATACTAATAGCACGTGTAGAGTGTGGAACAATTCTTGTTATGTAATGTCTGTGCATGTATTCAGCCTTCCTTTTGACTATGTTAACTTTTACACAGCAACTATATTCCTCTGTTAAAAAATAAATGGCATTTCTTTCTGATATCCCCTCGTATGTACTGTATTCTGTATCAATAATAAATATCATATGCGTGTGTTATACGTGAGAAAAAAGAGAGTTGCCTTATGTCCTAACCCTCGTAGTACAGGGTCGAGCCACTGAATTATGACCACCTACCTAATAACCCGAATAGCCTCCTTTTGCAGTCAAAACAGCAGCTAGGCGACAAGGCATGGACTCAATGAATGCTTGGAAGGTGGCAACAGGAATCTGTGTCCATACAAACAGCAGAGCATCACGTAACTCATGAAGATTCCGGGGTGGAGGATCTCGTTGCCTGACGTGTCGATCCAGATGTTCCCACAGATTCTTGCAAGGATTAAGATCTAGGGGATTTGGAGGCCAGGGTAGTAAGTGGAACTCATCCTCATGCTTCTCGAACCATGCACGGCAAATTTTGACAATGTGGCATGTGGCATTATCTTTTGAAAGATGCCCTCATTTGCAGGATACATAGTTGTCATATAGGGATGCAACTGGTCGGCAACGATGAATTAGTATGCGCAGCTACTGACAGTATCTTCTAGAGGAAGTAATGGACCCAAAACTGCCATGAAAACATGCCCCAGACCACTACACTGGCTCCTCCAGCTTGTTGCCCCCCAACAATGGTTTTGGACAGTTTGTTTTTAGATGTCTCTCGAGAGATACACAGTGTGGGAATTTCAGTTAAAAATTTTAGTAAAAGGGAATTTTTTTTTATAAAACAGTTGATTTGTGGGAATTTTCAACATAACACAAAAACGAAATTGATAAATCGTCTTTTCTTCATGTTGCTTCCTGGCGGAACACAAAAATTTGCTTTCTCACGTCACGATCACGTAACAGCAAAGCCTGCAACAACTGCTTTAAGGCAGATTTCAGCGATGCGTGTGCGTTAGATCTGTTCCGTTTAAACAGCCACCAATCAGATAGCAGATCGCATATACAGATCAGGTATCTGATTGGTTACTGCTTTGATGAATACGCACCAGTCACTGACACGCAAGCAATATCATCAAGGCATCAGTAAACAAGAAAAAAGCATGTGCAAGCTGCTTTAAATTATAGTATTTTTAATCTGTACTGCCATACACTCGAGCTTCAGGATTCTTTATAATAAGGTAAAAAATTGATTATATAGTTTCAATATTTGTGAGGATGGTTAAATATTATTCATGATGTCCATGGTCTAGTATCGTTAGGAACGGACATAAATAAAAGAAAGTCTACGACGATATGGATACTGTTACATTTATATGGGCAATAAATATAATAGTATTCGTATCGTCGTAGACCTTCCTTTATTTATTTAAATATTTTCATATTAATAAAACCAGTATATTTTAGCACTGTTGTCTTTCACTCCTTTCGAAACTGAAACTGGGAACAGGAAGTGGGGAAACTAGTGGGAACTGTGGGAATTTTTGCACAGGATTGTGAGATTTTTATCTTGGAAAATCTGACAACATTGTGCAAGCGCTGCTCACCCGTGACCACCGAGAGAGAAGGCCTACGCATTGAAACGTAATATAAGGGCCGTACAAATGAAAACGAAAATTTGTGTGGAAAAAAAAAAAACCGAAGTGTAGGATCGTAAGTTTTTGTTTTCAACAAGTGCAAAACCCCACGTGCAAATTGAACAATAGGTTGCAAGTGTTGCATTACGTGAGAAAGAACGATAGCTCGCGCTTCAAAGCTCTGCGAGTGATTGCTTCGTCCAAACAAGCAATCGCAAACAAATCAAAGTCAAATCGTGAAAAAATCAAAAGCAATCGCAAACAGCACGGGGAAGGTGATGTTGACCATGTTTTTGATTGCAAAGGCCCGATTTTACTGGACTTTCTTGAAAAAGGCACCACAGTTAACGCAGCACGATATGGGGAAACATTGAAGGCACTGCGTGCGGCCATCAAATGCAAGCGTCCTGGACTTCTTGCAGAAGGAGTGCTTCTTCTTCACGACAACGTGCATCCTCACACTTCAAAAGCAACAGTAAAAGAGTTCAACTGGGAAGCAATGCAGCATCCACCTTACAGCCCTGACTTATCCCCATGCAACTTATACGTGTTTGGGGATCTCAAGAAACATCTGAAATGCCACAGGTTTCAGTCAGACGATGAAGTGAAGGAAGAGATTTTGGAACGGTTCCACATGCAACTGAAAGACTTCTCCATAAAGGAATTCCACGCCTTGTTACACAGTGGGATAAATGCCTTAACGCATTTGGAGAGTATTTTTAAACTCCTTGTATACACTTTGGATAAAATAAATAATTTTCGTTTTCATTTGTACGACCCTTATACATTGCTACATCATCATAGATAGTGCATTGTTATTCGTATTTCCACCAATAATAAGCCCTGAATTAGTACTATCTATGATGATGTAACAATGTATTAAATTTCTATATGGTGGCCTTCTCTCTCGGTGGTCACAGCTCACCCCGTTCATTAATGGCCCGTAGTCACCTACAGTTTGCACGACTAGAAAGAACATTTGTCCATTCTTCCATTCATTGTACACCTTCACTATGGCACTATGCAAACACTTCATGAAAGCTACCATTTCCGAAATGCTCGGCCTTTTGCACAGTATCCGATGATCATACATTTTTCAAGGTTTGTTAGGTCATGTGCTTTACCCATGACGGCGACTACTGCTGTACGAGCTGTTCCTATGAAATCTTCTTTGTGTCTTCCAACAGGCAGGCTTATCCACCCTCCCCGCCCTCTGTTAATGGGCACAATTGTTGCCCTCGACCCTGTATTATCACTTCTTTGTACTGTATACAGTACTTTTATCGACCCTCCATTTCGTTATCTCAAAGTTTTTGTTTCTGTTCCCGTGAAATTCGAGATACTGAGATTTGATTGTAATTCAAATAAATTTATACAGAGTATAGTCAAATAAATTTATTATTTCATAGGACAATTATGAAAAAGTGACATTATGACTATATTTTGCATGGTATTACAAAAAATGATTTATATGAATGAATTTTACATTAATCATGTAAAGATGATACATTATGACTAGCAAAAGCAATTTAACATTTATACACACTAATTCTTGCAAATGGGTTATAAATGTCGGTACAAAAATATATTTTACAACAAAGGAAAAGAAATTTTGATAAAGAATTTTCAGTTTTAAAAAATGTGTTATTCTTTGTACATTCAGGATAAAAACCTTTATAAATTCAGCATCAATGCTATGTTCCAAAAAAAAATTAATAATAATAATAAACTTAACGTACATTTTAATATTTCTTTATATTTATAAGATCTTGTATGATTATTATGATTTTTAAAATAAACAAAACAGAAAAGAGTCATCCAGCAGAACATTTTAAAATAAGCATGCTAGCAATAATATAAAAAAAAAATATGGTAGCTGAATAGAAGACTGTTTAAATCAGATTTACTTGTCAAGAAGTAGGGCTCAGAATGCTCAAGAATGATGCTGAGAGTTTAATGCCATTGATATTCATTAATTAACTTTGATCCATATAATCTAATAAGTGAATGAATAGTATCGTATTTTCGCAAATATCCTTAAAGCCCGTTTTCCATTTAGCGACTTTTGAGCCTCTTGCAATCGTCGCCTGCAGAAGCGTCGTGTATTACCATGCGAGCACAGTCGTTTTACTTTTAGCGACTTTCCTGACTGATCTGATCCGATTGGTCGCGTCACTGCAAACAATTGTCGCTCTCTCAAGGTGATGGAAAAAAAGGATATCAACCACTCCGATCACGTTCACGCTTTGAATTTATGACTGTATCATTTTTACTTAATAAATAAATGATTCACCAAATTTTTAAGACCTGTTTATTAATAAATTCACGAGGGAAAAGTCACGAGAACCCGTGTCGGCAAACAGCAGCTACGGCAGCCATGATTCTCCATCTGAATCGGCAAAGACAACTGCCCAGAATCCAAAGCGAATTCTAGAAAACGCGTAAAAATCTAGCCTTGCCAGATCTTGAAAAGACGAGTGACTGACGCCTAACAGATGCAGATGCGTAACAGATGCTAATTGGAAAACGAGTGCGTTTTTCAAAAATACCCCCCCAAAAAAAAAGACGCAGACGCCTAACATACGCCAAAGAGTCACTAAATGGAAAACAGGCTTAAGAGTTATACATTTTTTTACATCTGCTGGAGGGGAAGTGCGGGGAAAACAAGGGATTATACTAAGGAATGCGGGTTTATACAAGGGTGCGGGGTATATTCAAAAATACGGTATGTTTTTAAAACGCCTAACTGAATACAGAGCTTTTTTCAATAAGGCCATGTAAATCATCATTATTACAGTATTGAAAACTATAGAAGGCAACAGCATCAGCTGACCACTGTTATATACTAGATGTCGTAACAATTTATTAACAAAATGCAGATATGAAAGCTGTCTATGAGTGAATGCTGTGATTATTGTAACATTTAACATAATAATAATTATTATTGCTTCTCTCTCTCTCTTATGTATGTTTAATTCGTCTAAAATTCAGTGAATAAAATTTTTAAATAGAGATATAGAGAAAAATAGTAAAGAAAATTCCATGGCTGGACTCGAACCAAGGACCAATTATTAGAATAAAATTTTCTTTACAACTGCTTATAAGTTGGCGCATTTATAAAAAAAACAAAAACAAACTTGGTACCCTTAAAAATAAACATTTTATAAATACCGTATTTTTGCGAACACCCCACAGGTTATACACTTTTTTACACCGACAGATATACAGGGGTGCGGGATATGTTCGCAAAGATACAGTAAATTTTACAAGTCATTAATGAATCAAATTATTAAAAACGAGGATGCCTTCAGTTATCCGCAAAAGAATGTCCCAGTCTGAGTTCGTATATTCAGATAGAGGAGATTCTGTCGTTTCAAATAAATGAACGAGATTCGCTGATTTATGAACAAAATCTACTTCCAATGTTGAACAGGTCGTTCCGATGGGGATATGTGAAAGACACTGTGTTTAGGCTACCATTGGCAGGAAACTTAGAAGAGTTAAAAGTCCATAAACAGCAGCAATAGAACTGTAACAATTGACATACTGCAGGTGTTCAGTATGAGTTTGAGTATTAAGCAGATGTTGTTTGAATGGCTGATGGGAAACACATCAAACATTTGTTAATCATAAGGGCATTCTTTTGTGGACGCCTTGTATTTTGGAAATGAAATAGAATGATTTCAAAGTTACAGAAAAAAGACAAACTATTTTGAAATAAATATTCAAGTGATGATATATCATTATTATTGATCTAAGGAGTTTAAATGAGTTCAGTTTCCTTTTAATGGGGAAAATCGTAAAATTAATAAAAACAAAAAAATTAATAATAAATAAAGTCACCAATCTTGAAAAACGAAGGAACTTGTGAGATGAAAGAAAACTCAAAGGATGTAGTCTATTGCAGATGCTGTTGATAGTAGAAATAAACCCAGTCTATTGAGGATGTAGATGAAGTCTTGTGAAGATAATGTTGATAGGGGAAAACGATAATCTTGAAGGAAGTGTTGGTTTTGAAATACAGATGAAATTTTGAAGAGGGTGATCCAAATATTTGGGATAAAATTTATATAAAAAAAATGTTTTCGAGAATATTTCTCATCATCAGTTGGCTTAAATATTTTTGAATGGTGAAAACAGTTGAAATAAGAATTTAACAATTGGTGAAATATTTATATCAATTGTTAAATTCTTATTTCAACAGTTTTTACCATTCAAAAATATTTAAGCCAACTGATGATGAGAAATATTCTCGAAGTGTACTACCCTTGTAAGTGTAATTATTTGAAATTGTGTGATTTGTTCATGCTATCAAGACCTTTTTTTTCACAAGGTTAAAACAATGGCCACCAACACCACTGAGCAGTGGGTTTTCACCATCGAAGCATACATTCGGGCAGCTGAAAGTCGGAACACATGAAACGAGCATTCAATGAGGCACACAATAACCAATCTAGTGAATAAATTCAAGCCGGCTTCCCAAATGTTTTCTTCGATGATGAAAACTAGCTGCTGAAGTATTACAAGTTTTGATAATTTTAATCAGAAAGACGGACAATTACATCCCCTGTATGGATAAATTTGGAAGTGATGATAGAAATTTAAGAGAAGAATGACTTATTAATTTTCGGAAAGCAACGCATTTACATCACTGAACAGCTTCTTCCAAATCAAGCCAACTCGACGTTGGACTTGGCTAAGTATTTAACGAGATACACTATATCTTATCAAACAAACGACACGTGATCAAGTTCTGAAACGATTCAATGCAGGAAGTGAAATGTTCTATCAAAATCTCTAGCGCATGGAAATGGGACAGGCTTTTCAAACCAAAGGTGGCACAACATAAAATGGAATGACAAATGATGGGCATTACTATTTGTGATCAAAGGACCCAAATTGAGGTTGTTGACATTCTTTGATATGTAGAAATGCAAGTGGAGATGGGCCGGCCATGTAGCTAGATGCAATGATGGACAATGGTCATCGGAGGAGAGGAAGACTGTTAACAAGATGAAGAGATGATTTCGATGGCGGGAGAAACCTGGATAGGAACGGCATGCATTCGAGACGAGTGGAAGAACCTGGGAGAGGCCTTCATCCAACAATGGACAGACAATGGCTGAAAAGAAGAAGACACTATATACTAGCTAAGAAATTGACGTTTAATCTTGGTAGGTAGGTTTTGGGCCACCCTTTATCAAAAACTTATCCAGGACATATACAAACTCCTGTCTCCACAACTAGATTTGAACCTACAATCCCAAAGGGTTCCAAAATTGAAAAACATCCCAAAGAAAAAACCCAGGTATTTACCCATGCAGAGAAAAAACCTGATCGAAGTAGTCCTACTGAATAGCACGAAAGATCCTCGTAAATTGATTGCCTCAAAAGGTGCTCGTCCAAAGAACCAATGAAAACATATTGACATAGCCTTCCCAGAGTCAATGACAAAAATGTGGGATGACATGCCTTCCTCATGCACGTACAGTAGACTCCACTTATAAGAGCTACTGGTATACGAGTAGTGTGGATTTAAGAGCAGTTTTCTCCCTGCCACTAAAAAAAAAACATAAAAAAAAACAACAACAACAACACTCGGGACCTAGCCACTTATCCGATTTCGCGACATAAGGAATCGCAAAATAGAGGGACTGCACTGTATTAATTGACAAACATATTCTAAATAATATTCTTGGATATCGATAAAATTTGAGTATTCAAAGAAAACATTTGGAAAAGTAAGGCCATTCTTAAAAATGAACTTAAAATAAAATGTAGCCTACACTTGAATACACGCTGGGTGGGGTGTAAAAAAAATAAATTAAATGCCGGGTCTTTTTCGGGTCGATATAAATTCTGGCGTTTTTCTGCACTTTCAGATTATTAAACGTCTTTTCATGTATATGCCTTCTCATTGGCTGCTTCATTTAACCCATTCTAATTTCGGCCAATACCATGCTGCCTTACCCTTGCTGTTTCTGCATATAAAGAAGTTCTTGTTCGTAGAGTCTCATTACAAACTTCTCATAGGTAGGTTAATCATTTGGACATGAAGCTCATCGTAATCAAGGTTGTTATTATTCTCCATTCAGATTAGTTTTTTGTTACTTCATTTATTTTAAGTACCGGTAAGTTACTTCTTATGCTCAGATGCTCAGTGGTTAACTAAATGTGCAGGTAAACATAGAATCCGGGAAAAGAAAATCATACGATGTAGCATTCAAACTAAAAGCCATTAAGTATGCCAAGGAGAAAACTGAGAAAACCCAGGGAATTCTACAAAATCAGCAAAAAAATGCGAAACTGGAACGAAAAATTGGTCAGAGAAAATTACATGATCAACTGGAAAAAGTCATGAAAAACTGGACACCCTGTTATTGGGAATAGCCCTTAACGCTGGGTCTCAATTAATCGCTGGGGAGGTCGGGACATTGAAACAAATAGATGCCCGGGCGTGTATTCAAGATTTTACTGTATACAAAATGATGGTAGTGTAAATAAGAGGCTTCAGTTAAAGTTTTTTTGCTGCACGATAAAAAAAAAAAAAAAATTATCAAGTGATTCTATTAAATTTCTAATGAATACATGAAGCCTGGTCACTATCGTGGACAAATCTATAAGATTAAAATACAGGTAATCTTATTTGTGATAGGGTTACATTCTAATGACTCAGTCATTTCGGTTCTAACTTCAAATGAATGCATAATCTTCATAGATCTGGTCTACTATGAAGTTGGTGTTGATGTCGTTACAGTTAAGTTGGAATCATAGCAGTGTCGGGAACTTGCCATGTATGTTGTTGGAGTTGCAAATTAAAGAAAAACGAATGGTGTTCGTTGTAACTTTAATACATTTTAAGTCAGGGATATCTGGAAACTTTATATTAGCAAAAATAAGAAATTGGGCATAGGAGAAATGTAATTAATTCTTAAAAGCATTCATAAGCTAAAAATACAGCGTTATTCGAAAAAGGATGGTGCAAAAGTAAAGCTTCTTTTTTTTTTTATTGAACTGACATATAAAAATTATATTGATATGAGATGAATAGAATTTCTTAAGTCCCATCTGTTCATGACCACCTTAATGCCACAGAACCAGGATGCTGAATCAGCCACGCCAGGAATCATAATTTGTCAATTCTACTATGGCTTCTGCGAGCACCCGATTTAACACCCTGCGATACGTAAAAGGTGTTGTGTATGTTCCCTCATTACTACAACAACTGGATGATTTGAAGGAATGCAGTGGAGCTGATACTGACAATATGTTAGGATATGTCTGGGAAACAAAAATAAACTTGTAAAGTTCTTTGATCTTTTCTTATTAATATGGTTTGTATGTCAGTTCAGTAACAAACCAGCTGAAAATGCGCGATACTGCATTACCATAACAATGTTAATTAAAAATCGATCTGTTGCCAATTTTTTTCGATTATTTTGATTTTGACTTCAGATTTTGGATAGCATCAAAAAGTAAGCAAAAGTTATAATAAGCACACGTCCCTATCTATTTGAGAACATGGCCAAAATAATGGTTAAAGTTAAATATTTTGATTCCGCTACTCGAATCGAAAGATCTTCATTTTGGCCATGTTCCCGAACAGACAGGACACGTGTGACTACTAATATCAAACCTCAATTTGTTGTTTTCCCGGAATCGTCGTCGTTTTTCATTGGAACAACGCTAGTAAACCCCACATCCATTGTTCTTCAATCTATCGTTTTCCCGCATCTTTCATTAAATCTATCACTCAAAAAATTTTTAATCTTAGAAAGAGCAACTTATCTTCCAAACTAATCAATCCTGCAGGTAAGGGGTTTGCAATAAGTTTTTTTTTATTTTCATAAGATATGGTAATACCAAACAAGATTAAACTTAAAACATTGCAGCTAATACAAACACAGGAAGTTAGGTCACCAGAGTTAAAGCCTGTCTTAAGTACTATTTCCACAGCCCATTTCCGATCGTTCACTTTCTTCAATTATCTTTATTATTGGTAAAATTTCTTTCTAATGCAAAAAAGGAATGTAAATCGAGCTATTAAAGAATGAATAGTGTATTTTTGTGAATAAACCCCACTTTCTTACATCTGAGGAGGGCGGTACGGGGAATAAAAGGGAATATAGTAACATCACTCATATTGGATACCCCGCGGGGAATACAAGGGTGAGGGCTATATTCACAAACATTTGGTATTAAGAGGAAGGTAAATCTCTTCAATTAAAACCACTTCCTTTCTTTTGAAAATGTTAAAATTTTAATATTTTACCAATATATAATATAATAAATAATATTCTTTATTTTTTTGATGACTCGAGGTTTAAAATAGAAGTTAAAAAAAATAATATTTTGATTTTGAAAAGGTATTGCAAAAAAATACAATCAATATACTTTATATATATTAAAAAATAGAATAAAAAATTTATTTTCTGTTTGAAGCAAATAGATCTTACACAAAGCTTACCTTTACAAAAAGCATTTTCTAAGCCTTGCTTCAAGTACTAATATATCCTGGCAAGGTGTTATTTAACGTTTGTTTTTTGAAGATAAGATTTTAAATATAAGTGATATCAAAATATAATGGAATCAATTGCACAATAATAATTAGGAACACAAAGAAAGGATTATTATACTTCAAATCACAATGAAAATCACTGCTATTGCATAGTTTTTTTTCTTCAAATGTTTATGGCAAAAATCGAGGAAAAACTAATTAAACATAAAAAGTAAAAATAAAAATAAAAGCATTTTATTCAGAACAGATGCTTAACTCGGTTTGCTCTCTTAGAAGTGATTTACCAGCAACGAATACTAAAAACATCTCCAGTCTCTATAAAAATTACCGTACCTGCTCGAATACAGGCTGCACCCCTAAAATTTAGAATAAGATTTTGGTACAAACTATTTTCCCCTTAAAATTCAAACCAGTTTGTTATAACTGATAATTAAATCAGTGTATTAACCTTAAAGATCACAACAAATGAAGTAAATGCCCTCTTGAAACATGTTTATTCACATGTACTGTATTGGGTAGAGTAGAAAGGAAGTTCGTATTTTTAGGGGGAAATTTTTTTACTATAAATGATTTATTCAATTATATATAAACCATTTTGGTCAATAACCCTTCGCCAAACAATAAAGACTAGACTTGCGATTCTACTATCTTTTCGTATTTCTAAAATATGGATCTGAAAAGTCGGCCAGAAATTGTATCAATCATTCGATTAGCCAGGTATATTTCCTAAACAAACAAATACAACATTAGAAGCAAGGTGCAATAAACAAAATCCTCTGTGATCATTTTATAATATTTAAAATAAATTACAGTAGAATCTCATTTTTACAAACTCGGATTTTACGAAATAATTCTGAAATCCCGAATCCCTCCTTTTAATTTCCAGAGAATAAACTTAAAATTTTACGAAATGTTCTTACAACGAAATTCGGGTTTTAAGAAGATAGAAGTTGTAAAAAGGCAAAACAGTATCCAAATTTAATCTTTTGAATCCCATAACCAACATATGTGCAGTTTGGAAAAATTTGGCACCAGAAACAACTGCTAATTGTTTCAAAAAAAGCAGGTTTCATTTTAAGGAATGCAAACGACAGTGGAACTGTGGAGTCCAAGCCGAAACTTTTGATGATGGTAGCGAATTTAAAGGATTTGAAGAGTGGGATATTGTTAAAAGTAAGCTTAATTTCCAAAATAAATTCTCGGAGAATCTAAATATTGATGCGGATGTCTTAACTTCTACGACATTAAACGATGATGGCGAAGAAGACCATGAAGATGACAATGACAACAAGGAATTGGAAAATACTGCTTTCAAAGCAACATCCTCACAAATTAAAAACTGCTTAGAAACGCTAAAAAAAACAAAAACATTTATATGCGACTGAAAATGTACCTGAAAATATTTTTGCGAAATTTTTTTTTTCCCTCTGAATTTGCAAGCTATGTAAATAACGATATAAGTTCAAATTTGCGTCAGACGACAATTCTAAAAAATTTCAAAAATCAAATTACTAATGTGTATTAAAAATACTGCCCATTAAAAACTCTTACAGTGGGTATTTACTTTTTTTTAAAATTTTATTTTGTTTTTGGATTTAACGAATAAATGTTACTGGTCTCTCAAGATTCTTAAAATCGAGGTTCTACTGCATAATTATCAGAATTTATTCATAAATAGATAAATACCGTATGTGGCAAAATAAACAGTACTGAAATGCGCATGTGTCAAATACGTGTGTCATGCGCTGAAACGTACCGAGTGGTGTACCACATAATCAACAATGGTTTCAACAGGACGGGGCAACCTGTCACACAGCTAGGGAGTCTCTTCGAATGCTGCGCAATCATTTTGGGGATCGCCTTATTTCGCGTGGCACTGATTTCCCATACCCATCGCACTCATCAGACCTAACACCACCTGATGCGTACATATGGGGAATGCTGAAGGAGGCCGTTTTCCGTACCGATCCATTGTCTGACATTCCGGAATTGCGGATTAAAATTCAAGGTTTTTTTCGTGCCATGCAACAACCTGTGAACCTTCGCGAACGCTACGAATACTGCTTGCAACTGAACGGAGGGCATCTTGAACATCTGTTTCATCGGGAACGTCGTCGTGAATAATGTTTGCAATGCTATATAATGTAAAGTAAATACATAAATAATAAACGTTTTCATAATTTCAGTACTGTTTATTTTGCCGCATACTGTATGAGGGAGAATTGAAAAGTAACACAACAATTTTTTTTATCAAAGTTGGCAAGTTGATAGTTTGAATCTTTCGCTACAAACAGCAATGGCTTCATCAGGTGTCGCCTTAGCGCAGTGCCAAATTGTGTGCCACGATACAGTAGTCTGTCCATCAGAAGAAGGTGAATGGCCTTGTTTGATTCCATGCGAAACAGTATATAATTTCCAGATGCAAAATGAAGCTGCATTAGGTCAAAGCTGAAGTCAAAGGCTGCATAGATTAAGTGGCTTTGATTAGATTACCATGAATTAAAGGTAACCTTGAATAGAGGCTATGACTTAATCCTTACCCGTTCAGCCTGTAGTGTGCCGCAAGAGATTCCAGGTATGTCGTGAAAGATTTAAATTTATTTATTTATATTTTAATAATTACAAAAGGAAATGTGCATAACCAGGACCTGTAAGGCCAGAGGCCGACGAGTTAGGTACCAGACATGTACAAGAAAAAATTACAAAAACACATTAGAATTAACAACAATTAGAAAAGGAATAGTAGAGTGAAGATGACGCACAAATATTCTCAGGTAAACAAGCCCACCATTTAATTCCAGCATACGAAACACAACAACCTTGTAGCTATTTTTTATATATGGCAACCTAATTAAGTTCACTGAGCGGGTGTTATAGGAATACCTATAATTATTACAACTTAAGGTAAGGGGCGTTGATATTATTAAACGCCGATTAATTAACTTATAAATAAAAAGACAAAGTCGAATGATACAAAACTGGTAAATGGCCAGAATACTAAGTGTTACAAAATATTGTTACGCAGCGAGGTTTTCTAATCTTTAGCAAGGTCCTGAGAAACGGATATAATCTAGCTAAATTATAAGTAGCTGTAGGACCCCAAAATTGTATTCCATAATATAAAGATGAAGAAAATACAAGCAGTTCCAAGTTAAATCATGACTAAAATATACACCTAAGTATTTGAAGGAGTCAGTTCCAATAAGTAAGTGGGAATTATAGAATATAGGTAAATCTTACATTCCAAAAAGCAGCTGGAAAGGGAAACAGCCGCAAAGGGAAACTTTCAATAAATGAAGATCAAGTGGAAGATGCACTGATCGAATGTATCAAGATTGTGATGAACATGTTTCGACTCAGTAAAGAACGTATTAATTTGTTCGAGACTGAACGAGTAGCTACCGACTCCTCCAAAGAAAAAAAAGCTAACTGAACTGGCCGAAAACATGAAAAAAATTAAAAGCGTTGTCAACGCTCAATTGAATTGGCTGGGATTTTTCTGTGGTGTGCCACAAAATAAATTCTCCTTGCCTGTGTGTCATAAAGTAAATACGTTTGGCAAACACTACCCTAGCAGAAGGACCAATAACTATTAAGTAAAGATGGCACATTTTCTAGAATCATCAACTTGAGAAAAACAACAAGATGTAGCCCGTTTGTTGTGGGCCAAAGGAAAAAATGTAAGTGAAAGCCGCAGGGAAATGTAGGTGGTAATAAGAGTGCCGATTGTCTGGACTGTAGCAACATCTCCAGGTGGTGCAGATTCTTCGAAGAGGGCTAAGCCAAAAATTTGGCTGGGAGGTGCTCAAACATCCACCCTACAATCTAGTCCTCGCACCATCTGATTATCAATGGAAACACCAAAAAGAGAGTCACAACGCACGTTCACAACAAGATATTTATTAACCTGGATGCGTATTTCAGACGCTACACGTCCATTTTTCAACAGGACTAATGCTACTTAGTACCTCGGGGCTATTTATATATATTAAGGACCAATCAGGATCACTTTAATTAAATGGATGACAATTCCAAAATAAAAATACAATTAACATATCAGTAGAGTAAAGCCAATCAGGTGATTCATAAGACCAAGTCGAGAGTCCAGTCCAATCCAAGGGCACTTCATCAGAGTCCAAACCTTGGGAAGGCCTAAAGAGATTCAACACTGAGAGACACATCATTGTGTCATCAGGCCAGTCATCATAGGGAGTCGAAAAAGGTCGAAAAACAGGTTGTCCCAGCCATTCAGGTCCAATGGACCATTGTTGCCAGGTTTGTAGTTTGAAATTGTAAAAGGAACCTGATTGGTTCTTAATAAATATAATTAGCCCCGAGGTACTATGTAGCATTAGTCTTGTTGAAAAATGGACGCGTAGCGTCCAAAATACATATCCAGGTTAATGAAGAAATTTCTAGGAGGCCAACACAAAAAATAGTTGTGTTACTTTTTGATTTTCCCTCGTAATCACATGTTTTAGCATTTATACAAAATTTTAAAAATATTCATAGAAATCCTATAAAAAGAGAAATAGGGCCAGATGAAACTCGTCAAAGTGGTGCAAAAATACACACACACAAACTTTAAAACTCAAATGAAAATTTATTAATGTAAGGAGCACATACAGAATTGATCCAATTTTTAGGTGCAAAAGGTTATTTCGGGATTTTTTTAAATTTCAATAGGAATGCGGAAGGGAGCATTAAAATGATCCATCATCCTGATTATATATTCTAGGAGCCATAAAATGATGTTTACCAGTAATAACCCTTTAATTTCCATAATTCCTAAATAGACATTAAAGTAACATTTCGGGTTTTCCCATTAGTGATTCAAAATGACTGCCCAGTTGCAATGTCAGTCAGCATAACAGTTTTTGGAGACCGTTTTTCCATGTGAAATCCGTAATTAATAAGTTCAAGAAGTAAGACAAGTCCTTGCTCATTAACCAATGATCTTCTTAGTGATCTTTTTCATGTTTGACAAGGTTTAAGTTTATGTTAATGTTAACGATAACAAGGACACTATTAATTTAGAAAGTGGAAATAAGCACTTCCAGTTCATTCAATCAAAATCGAGTACAAAATTTGCTACCTGAATTCGAGCAAATACGGTACTCATTATTTTCAAATCAAAAGAAGAGCGTGAGAAATTACTGGAGACTTTTAATCATTTGCGTGTACATCACCTCCAGCAAACCACAAGAGCAATTGTAAAGAAAGGCAATGTCGATGTCTATGTCTTTATACAATGATAAGTTAATGATGGTTTTACGATTATGAAAATACAATACAAATAGATGATGGATTCTAAAAGTGGTAAAAGAAATGCTATATGCATAATGGATGATAAAATCTTGTGCTTCTGAGTTTATAATGTAGATGCGTATTTTTCACATGATGAAAATTAAAATAACCTATGAAAAGTTTAACACAGTAGGATGTATATAATCATATATGAATAGATCTTTACAACAAATATATATGATCTCTCAGTTCTATCATGATGCATTTACAATACACTCAATCATATTTTGTACTAGGTTACACAAAATAAAGTGTTATTGAAAACGAAAAAAAAAAAAATAACAATATACGTTTGGCACAAGTTGATTCTTGTACCACAATCAATTGGCAAAATGTAAATACAGTACTTTAAAAACAAAATATCCAACAAAAATATAACAAATACGATAACATATGTACAATAAAAACGTTCTCACTGTCTAAAATTTATAGTGCCTGGCACGAAAGAAAAAGTTAACTGATGAATGGGTAATACCGTAATTGTCGGTATATAATGCGCACCCGTGTATAATACGCATCAGTATGTGCACCCAGGTTATTGTAAACAAATAACTTTACAAGTATTGCACTTGGTATGATGACTCATGATAACCTGTATTCAATTTTGAATTAAGAATTACCTATTATTTTTTTTAAGAATAAAGAAATTTTCAGATCAAAATCGGAATATTATGCGCAGTGACGATTTAACTTTTATCATGTATAATATGCGCATTATATACCGAAAATTATATTATATGTGCTTATTGATATAGATGTCTAGTTTATTCAGAAATCTTAAAACAGTGGTGCTCAATCTTTTTATCGTCCAATGACGTGATGTTAACCGTGTTGTCGAGTTTCTGCACCCCCCTCTTCCATACAATATATCAGACATTAAAACACCATCAATAAAGTGACGATTAAGGCCAATGCGAATCTTGTGAAGGGACAATGGCCTACGGGTTGAACACTACTGTCCTAAGACATAGCTCTACCTCACTATAGTCCGACCAATCCTTAACAAATTTGGGCTAACAAATTATACGTGCGTAATTATACGAAAGTAGTTCCGTTGCTTAGCAATGAGCCCACCATATAAACAAACGTTGGATATTATGAAATGAAATCATCTTGTCCGTTTTTTTTTAGTATTCCATTTACAGTAGAACCTTGATATCTCGAAATTCACCGAAACAGAAAAAAAAATTCCAGATATGGAAGGTTATTTTTAAATTGTTAGGTTACTATAGGTACTGTGAGAATACGGAGATAAAATGGCACTTGTATAAAGAGTTACGCCACTAGCAACACAAACGCACAAACAATTTTCTCGTAGGCCACGCTTTAACCGAATTGACGTCAAATTTTTTCGTTTTCATATGAAAAGTTCTTTATGGAAAAAAAAACCAAAAAAAAAACCAACCTAACTCACATGGTACATGAAGTCAAAATTTGACAAAGCGAGGTTTTCCAAGAAAATGTTTCGAGATAGCAAGGTTCAACTTTATTTCGAAAGTGATTTTGATTTTAAATTTATAAAACAGTAAAGTTAATTATAAATGTTTAGTAGATTATAAGTCGATTATAATCATTCTATTTTAAAATGATTCGGCTCGTTGCTACGGTTAAACTGTTTTCGTTATAAAATCAATAACTAAACAACGTCGGGCTCGAACCGTTTCAGCCATGAATTCACTATCAAGACAGCACAAAATTCCAGTTTTATTCTTGCTCGTCCATTTTTTTTAACCTTTTAAGCCTAAAAAAACAATTCAACCATCAAATTACGTCAGAACTAATTTACGTTGTGCATTCATTCCTTTCTTTGGAAAGCGTTGTTTGACTTCAACCAATAGGAGTTAGGCCTAAACTGGGATTGGTCAGACTATAGATTATTAAAGGAAAAATTATAAACAGTGAAGCTAGATCTATACTTAATATGTAAAATGAAACAGACCAGGAGCTGGTAATAATGCAATAATAAAACAGACCAGCAAGGCAACAGGAGTATTGGGTTCAACCAGTCGATTAATCGAACTGTGCCAGAATCATTTCGGTTTCGTTTTAGCTGCAATTCACTTACAGAAATGTCTGGAATAAGTAACGCTAGGTTTTCTGTCCCTTTCTGAATGGTTGAACGAGTTTTAATCATTTACGCATGCGCCAGTTATCTTTTTCTTCCGTGCTGAGGACTATAAGCCAAACTGAATGGCATTAAAATTTACAAACTCAGATACTGAAATCAGCTGAGATTCTTTTTTTCGATAAGTAAATAAAATCCAGAAAACCTTGGAATATTTACAAGTGATTTTATATATTTATTAAAAAAAAAAAAAAAGCAAAAAAAAAAAAAAAATAATAATAATAAAATGATAAAAATCAAAAATAAAACAATTTTTGTCGATGGCTTAAAATTGCTATAGTTCCTTTACTATGCAGGAATTAATTTGCAGTCTTTAATTTCTTTATAGTATTTTTTAATGCTTGGCGCTTATTGCAAAACCACACTCGAACAACTTCACGATCATAATTAAG
>JAHWFO010090497.1:0-26575 GCA_023313115.1 Rhysida immarginata | reverse complement strand
GTGTGTGTGTGTGTGTGTGTGTGTGTGTGTGTGTGTGTGTGTGTGTGCGTGCGTGTCTGAAATTGATTTAAACGATCTAGGGGTAATCTCTATGAAAATGATGATTAGATTGACTGAGTTTTGGGCAGATTTGATTTAATGACAAATTTTGGGCCAGCGGAAACGTATGTATGCATGTACGATTCCAATGTATACAAAACTGAATGGGTTTCAGTAATCGGTTGCTATCGTCGAATCTACAAGAGCAGTTGTCGTGGGCCTCTTTGAAAACATGCTGTTGAATGTTTGTGTTTTAAAATAGAAACTCTTTAATTAGCTGAATGGATTTGATTGAGTTTTATTAATTTTATGAATTTCCTCGGCTAATGTTTTATGTTGGTAATTTATTTTAGAGTCGGTATCCTTTAAACTTCCCGCACTACGTCATGTGATTTTCTCTTATCTGTACGAGATATTCTTTGTGTTTTCAGCCAAATTCAGCGAATTTTCTTTCAGCTACGTGTACGAAATAGTTATTTTTCAAAATGGAGTCCGCGAGCGATATACATCTTAAATCATAAGCAGCATTTTTGTTGGCTGAAAATGAGACTCATCATTAATATTCGCAGGCGCTTATATAATATTTTGGAAAGATGGCGGTGGATAAAAGCGTTGTCAGTTACTGCATTGTCCTTATTGGAAGAATGGCGAAACTGATTGATACCGTGAGGACATATTGGCTCCGATTTGCGTAAGGTCAAGCAAGGATTGTTTGAGGAAATATAGATTTGCTTTACCAAGGAATTGAATGTGTGCATTACTTATTAAACGCCCGCATACTGAACACAATCAGCCCAGGCATTTTTTCTTTTGTCCAGACCAATCTCAGTGTGTTTTCTGATTCTTTGACAGATCTGTTCATAAGCTGTAAATGTAAGCCACAATCTTGGAAATGTTATTTTAAGTGACATTGGTTTATATTATTGCATTTACGAGTACGCTGTTATCGAATCTTTGATAAATAGTTTTGAAAAGTGGAGTTTTACTAAAATAAAGTATATATAGAGTTACTACTTAGGTTTCTGTAAAAATGAAAATTATTCTGTAATTCCTAGTTTCGGCCCGTGTTAAGAAATACCGTACAAACACAAAAATTTCTAATTGAAACAATGATAATGTAGTTTCCATACCGGGAGATACAAAGTAACAGAAAATTATGCAAATGAAATATATATTTAAAAATATGTACAGTAATCTGTTGGGGTTTGCACAGAAAGAAATGGGATTTTGGTTCATCACGAAAAAAATTCATTACCAGAATCTTCACATTTATGATGGCAGCATAAGGATTCTTAGAACAGTGGAGGTATCATACCATTCACACCGAAGAAATGCTTAATAAATGTTCAATGTGGTGCTCCTCATTAAAGAACAAAGCCGCAAACGAGATAAGACACTGTGAACTGCATTTAAAAGCATTTCACTTAAATGGCATATCAGAAACGTGATACGGATAGCGTTCGTCAATGTGGCCAATGAAGTTGGCCGATCTCGTACATCGTTGATTTCAGTAGCTTCTAAAGCAAAAGTCACCTGTTATAAGCTCTGGATATCTCGGAGAGCACTCATGCGGAATGGAGCGACTTAAGATACTGTACGGCTCATTTCAACAGCTTATGGCATCATCTGGTAGTCGGCAATGTAACTTTCCTGGTATATAATCTCTTCCTTAAGAACCAAAAATCCACTTCTTTCTCTGCATTTCTCTGCAAACCCATCAGATGATTCTGCGTATTTTGCGAATTATTATATTTTTTAAATTTCTGTTTTTTGGATCACTCGGTACGTTACTAATACTTTTTATGGACTGTTCAACACACTCAAGACAGTACTTGTATAAACAGAAGATCCGGTTATCAGTGGTTTACTTTCCAATGATTTACGTGTATAAAGATGGTTGTATTACCGTGGTCAAGAAGAAGAAAGGCCGGTCATTTAACTTTGTTGTGCGAGAGTAGTATATGACTGGCAATATACTGTATATAGAAACTAACCAAGAACTGCGGATAAATATCATGTTGAATGAAGATATACGCATGTCGATCACCCTGTGATCATCTTTAATGTACACAAATGCAATATGTACATTTAATTGTTTCTGTTGTGAACAATAATTTATTTCTTCATTCAACATCATATTATATGTATATAGGTAAATTGTTAAACATTATAGATGCTGGCCTAGAGCGTGCTTGACGATCTTACTGTTGTAAAAGACGCTCGATTCAAATGATAGACGGATAGACGGACATGATACAGACATCTGAATTGATATATGCCTTCTTTTGCCCTATTCATAATTAAACGAAAATGTAAAAAACAGAATTCCCTTTACGATATAATAAAAATAATAAACATGATTTCTTCTCATTGCTTAATGACCTTCTTCGTTCTTCATTTGTCCAAATGCGTAATTTTAACTCGTGAAATGCCCGGGCAAAGACCAAAATTAACTGTCCAGACCAAATTAACTGACCAAGTTTACCTGTGCCTGTCCAGAAATTTCCCATTATCTATAAGTGTATCTTGTGCAGATTTTTCTACGTCGGTTTTTAACTTATTTTTTGTATTTACTACTTTTCCTTTATTTTACTTAATCCGTTTTCACCAATTACAACCGCCTCCAAACATTATAGATATTTGCCTGGAAAGTTAAAAAATAGTTAAGTTGAAAAAAAAAAAGCTTTTTTTTCCGCAAGTTGTGCTTGACGTCGACTGATGTAACTGAATTTGTTTGCTTTCGTTGACGATGTTCGTTTCGACGTTTCATCTTCAGGAATTTTGCGTCGTTAAATTTTCTTTTTTTTAGTCGCTTTCAATTTGTTTCTGAAGTCAAAAAAAAAGACGTAAAACTGTACTAATAATGAGGCTCATTCGAAATCTCCAACACGCATGCGGCGTATTTGTTCAGGTCCGTGTTCTTCGTATTTTACGAACATGTGGCACGAGGAAAGATTTTTTCCCATCAAATTAACGAAAAAAAATTTTTTCGTGCATCTTAATGAGTGTAGCGTATTTAAGTATTAAGGAAAGAAAGGAAGCTCTTTATTGATTACTTCAATGCAAATAGGAATTGTAAAAATCATACAAAATGATGACTGGGAGAAATTCCATCGCATGGAGATTTTATCGAAATGGAAGAAGCGTTTTAAAAAGTAATTTTTATTATTTTCTTTTATATCGGCGCCAACATTTTAAGTGTCGTTTGTAAAATGATGTAATGTAACATAATTGAGACAAATTTATGTATTAATAATAATATTGTTTTATTTTGTTGTTAGAGTATTTATTTCAGTTTTCATAACTTACAGAAATACTATGCTTACTCAGAAAGTAATGAATGACCCACATTTTTTTCTCGGAAAATATTTATTAAAAAAATGCATGAAAGTTATTCACACAGGAAATGAATGTTTCCTTTACAATTATTTTTCTGTAATCTGAATGAACTTGTACAGCCTTAACACCATTGCCAAACGTTCAAACCTGTACAAGCTCTTGTGCTACTCACATAGCAATGTTCTCCTGCATGTTCGTCAAGATCGTCGAACCTGATATTTATCTGTGGAATGGAAGAACTTGTAAATGGAACATAACCTTAATCTAAGGCTCATTCTTAAAGTCTCATTTTTACCTTTGTTAATGAAGGCAGAGCCTTGTGTTTGAGTTTCACAGGTTCAAATCTTATCCTGCGCGGGTAATACATTAGTGTCGAATATACCTCTTCTTTAGTAGGATGTTATTTTTTTGAAAGCTTAATATATATATACAAATACGAATGGGCTTAGTCGAAAAGGCAAGTCAAATTGTAAGCATAGGGCAAATTAGTTGCGTAAGCTATACTCCAAACTGCCACATTCGCTCATGCAGTGGAATTGTTATATTTCAAAGGGTAAATAATATATAATCAATTAGCAAATCATTCTTTTTTATCGATTTAATCACGATTAGCTGAAAACATGATTGTTCCTCCTTTACAAATGAAGTGCCTCCGTAACATCAATGCTTGAAATTGAACAATTTTCTTTTCAAAGAAGTGTTTCTAAAGATAATCTTTACAAAAAAAAAACAAGCAACAAGAAGGCCTATAATATAGCAAAGTATTTGAATCATTTTCAGTTATCAATTATTCTTAAAGTGCCACAAATAATTAATTTAGAAAAAATTTCATGAAGTTTTTAATTCAACTTAATATACCCATACAAAAAAAAAATTAAGCTTATTGCTAGAATCTATGGCAACCGTTGTAGGGGCACAATCTCGCACTAATCTATTTCATAACATTTACTTCTTGTTAGCTAGGTTTAATTTTTTTTTTAAATTGTACTTTAAAAATATTTTCAGAAAAATGAAAAATGCTATTCTGATATAGGTTTTTTTTTTTTTTTCAAAAATAATTTTTTTCGTTGAAAGAAAAAAAAAAAAAGTTTTTCGACTTTTTGTGTGTAAAAGAGACATTAAATAAAAGTTGAGGATCCAATTAAAAAGAAGCAGAAATCGCCCCTGGGTTTTTATTATTATGTTTTTTTTTCTTCTTTCTCTCTCCTCTCTTGTTCAATTTCTATTTCGTTGCTCGGAAACGTTTGCAGCCAAAGAAGAAGTTTTCGTCGTTGCTTCATAATGACCAACGAAGAACTTTGAGATTCATTATTCCATTGGGAGATTTTATCTCTATCTACGGAAAAGGTGAATGAACAAGAAGAATGAGAGAGAGAAAGAGAGCTGTGCAATAAAAAAGAAGAAGAAGAAGAAGAAGAAGAAGAAAATGGACGTATTTAGCTTTGTTTTCGGGTGTGGAAAGACGGTTTGCCCGTCGAATGAAGGAAGAAATGTTGAACATTAGCTTTTTTGGTTAATAGAGATTGCTAATGTGGAATTCATTCTCTTTTTCGTTTTTTGAAGTTATTGTTAAGAATTTTTTAAAGAATTCCTCAACCTTCTCTCTCTCTCTGTTTTGATACAAAGTGTTCTTGCAATTGCGATCCCATCTTTGTTCGACCTATCTTTTTTTTTTTCTTTGAAGGCCAGGAGGAGCCCCCGAGGTTTTATCTCCTTCATTTAATTTTCTCTCTTTACATTACTGTGCTACGAGAACGTTTGCGATTTTTAAGTGATTCTTCGTAAGGGGAAAGTTTCGAGACGTTTGCTACCTGTAATGGTACTTCTTTTAAGAGTGGTTAAAGGCATGAAATCAGCTTTAATGGCCATTAAATGTCTCGGATTTTTTTTATTATTTTTTTTATTCTCGGATATAAAATAATTTTTGAATTTTATATAATTCAAGGTAACTCGAAATGAATACTATACAAAACATACTAAAGGCTGCTGTAAAGAATTTATTGCACAAAAACCGAAATAACTCTCAAAGTTTCATTTAGCAAGACTGAATAGTGCGCAATTTCCGAAATGCTGACTAGCTGCACTGATATTCAAGATGGCGGCATCAGTGAAAGAAAACTCTTCTTGTGTACTAGAATACGGAAAGGCTTCACTTAAAGACATTCCCGGACCAAATTTGTGAAAGAAGTACCTCACCATGATGTGATTTTTTTAAATATTATTTTTAATTAAGTTATAATTGAGACAAAAAATAAGAAAAAAGAGGATATTGTGTATATTGTGCTCGACATGTGAAAACGTATTGCTATAAAATTATTTCTTCTCTCTTATCAAACATATAATTTATAATTAATCATCTTTATTTCATGGAGCTTTTGTAAGTTCAGAAACTACGCTAATTGTTATTTGGCTTGTCAAATTTCTTCTTGATATACACTGAGTTAGCAAAACTCATGGGATAGTTACTTAATATCTGGTCGGGCCACCTCTGGCCCTGTGGAGTGCAGCAATACGGCGTGGTAGTGAGTATGCAAGTTCCTGGTACACTTCTGGAGGCAGTTGACACCAGATAGTCTGAAGATAGTTGCTGCCCGTTCGTGGGCGGATGATTCAGTGCCCGGAGCATGACTTCAACAGCATCCCAGATATGCTCGATGGGATTCATGTCAGGGCTCCGGGCTGGCCAGCTCAGTCGTTGGACCTCTCCTGCATGCTCCTCGAACCATTCGCGAACGACATTGGAGCGATGTGGTGGAGCATTGTCATCTTGAAAGACTGCTGCGTCGTCAGGGTGTTGAAATGTCAAAAACGGGTGCAGATGGTCTCCGATGAGTTGACGATACCGTCGACCATTCAACGTTTGGTCCAGGATAACCAGAGGGCCCATTCCCAACCAGGAAAATGCACCCTAGACCATCACTGACGCCCCGCCATCCTGCACCACCACCTGTTGACATGCGGGATCCATCGTTTCGTGAGGTCTGCGCCACACACGGTGCCTCCCATCAGCGTGGTACAGTTGATATCGTGACTCATCTGACCATATGACGTTACGCCACTGTTGCAGAGTCCAGCCAAGATGGTTGGTGGCAAATGCACGCCGGAGTGTCTGGGTAAGCATTGGCACCCGTGTAGGGCGACGGCTGCCAAACCCGAGGGCATGCAGATTCCGACGGAATGTCCACCGAGAGACGTTTCTAGTGCGGCCAGTATTGAACTGGCCTGTGATTTGCTGCACTGTTGCGCTCCTGTCTCTCTGAATCATTCGTCCCAGGTGTCGCCGGTCACGATCATTTAGGGCAGCTGGACGCCTGGTATGGTGCCTGTTGTGGACTGTGATGCCTTCATCCAGCCATTCCCGATACACCCTGGAGACAGTTGAGCGGGGAAAGCCAAATTCCTGCACCACTGCCGAAATGGAACATCCCATACGTCGAGCACCTACTATCATACCCCTTTCAAAAGACGTCAACTCGCGACGACGTGCCATTTCTGATTAATCACTTATCCAAGCTCTTCCCACAACGTCTAATGGTCCATTCCCAGAATCCGTTACCCCTGTGAATTCGTGAGCCATGCCCATCAATCAATGTGCTTGCTATCCCATGAGTTTTGCTAACTCAGTGTATTTTGACCTGATAGCCAATTGGTTTAGTCAAGGACGAGAGGTTTTATGTAGATGTTCGAATCCAAAATTTATTGGATGTTATTTGGTAATGTCGGTTGAATAGACAGTGTACAAATACACAAAAACGCATCGCTGCTTAAGTATTTCTTGTAGTGATGGGGACAATTAATGTAGTTTATATTGTGCCATTTTCTGGTAACACGCCACAAATCTTTTCGGTAGTCCATTTCTTCTCACACTTGTGACTACCATGTCTGCTGCTATCAATCCTGTGTCGCAACTCTGGCAGATCGGTCGATAGTGATGGATTCCGAAAAATTCCGCAAAGGAAGAAATTACACGAGGTGAGGTCGGGAAATCGTGGCGGCCACGTTAGGGAAAGTTGGTCTATCCGCCGTAGACGACAATGCTGCTGAACTATGAAGTGCACGAAAATATTCAAATACCACCTATAATTTAGAATTTTAATAATATTTGTATATTGTCTAAAAATTTAAGAACTTATTCCAGTTTTAATTATTTTTTATTTTTAGTGCACTATTTAACAGTAAAAGAGTACGTTTAAAGCTGTTTTTTTTTATTTTATTCTATTCTTGAATTTGGTCGTCCGCTACGAAAGTGCTTATAACTAGAGTACAAACAGCATACAAAAATATACTTCGATTTCTGAAACCTGCGCGGCCTATGATATTCCTCCACTGCGCATTGGCTATGCTAAGTTAAATGAATTATACCAAGCCCTCACTAATGTTGAGCATCCGTCACATTTTGTTAGATCTTGGCTGTTGGACTCTAATCGAATTCGTTAAACACAAAGATACAAGCTCTCGCCTACTGTCATTATTTCTAGATTCCGTACTTGAACAGTACTTTCCGTACAATGTCATCTCCCATGGAATGAACTGTCGTATAACATAAAGTCTCAAATAATTAATTGCATGTTGAAGTCTTGTACGAATCATAAGGAACTTGTTTATAACCTATTCCAGCAAACTATACATGGGAAACAGATCTGTATGTAGCGCACTACATATCCCGTAGTGTAATGCAGATATAATAATAATAATAATAATAATAATAATAATAATAATAATAATAATTTTTAATCCATGCTTTTGTTACAAATGAAGGCAAAATGAATAGAATCTCCCCACCCCATACACGGGATGTACGAGGGCATATTGAAAAGTAATGCCTCCATGGCTGTAACTTTTTTATTTTTTAACCGATTTTCAAAATTCTTTTTGTATCTGATGCTTACATTTGTCCTCTATGTAATGCACTATTCACTTTTCGACATAGTCCCCATTCCTTTCCACGCATTACACCAACGCGTGGACTAGTTGGGTGAACCCGTCGGAGAGGAATTCCGGGGTTGTCGTCGACACGAGGATTGAATGGCAGCTTTGGATCCTCTTCTGCAGCACGATAACGCCCGTCCGCACACGTTCGCCACACATCAGAGGGGGTTGCAGCGTGTACAGTTCAAAGATGAAAAACTGCAGTTCAAAAATGAAAGACTTTGCACCTTGCGACTTTCACCACTTCCCAAAGAGGAAAAAGCACCCTAAGGGGCATGAGTTGCGTTCTGACGACGAGGTGAAACCTGCCGTTCGGTCTTGGTGTCGACAACAACCCCGGAATTCCACTCCGATGGGTTCACCCGACTAGTCACGCGTTGGCGCAATCCGTGGAAAGGGATGGGGACTATGTCGAAAAGTGAATTGTGAATTACATAGAGGACAAATGTAAGTATCAGATACAAAAAGAATTTTGAAAATCGGTTAAAAAATAAAAAAAAATTACAGCCATGGAGGCGTTACTTTTTATTATGCCCTCGTAATTAAATGTAAATCAGTCTTAACCCTTTTTAAGAACTCAAATTTTTATACTGGATTTTTTTGTTATCGAAACTTAGTTACCATGTCAAATTTTAAAGCTCCAGGTACTGAAGAAATGGATCAAAAACCCATTTGCAAAATTTGACCCAAACTAACATACATGCGAAGTTAAATAAAAGCTTCTAATAAAAGTCTCACCATTGGCAACCGAAAACCCAAATGCTACAACGTATCGTTCATTTTTTGATATCTGTCGAAATAAGCTTATGAGAAAGTTTTAAAATCATCTTCCCATGTTAAGGAATCCGCAGTCTGGAAGACATACTTTCCAAATTTCTGAGTATCGATGAATTTTTATTTTCATTTCCGATAGAATTCATGTATGTAATTGTCGTCAAAACCTCTGCGCAAGCACATGAACCCATTTCTTGCATTTAAAGACACATCAGTCTTCCTCAGCAGTAGTGGCGTTCCGTTTTTAGGCAATCTCCCTACGATCGACAACATGAATGGTTATTGGCTCTTTGAAATCTTCGAACAGCATTATGTAAGATTAATAACAATGGAAGTAAGAGCTGGACCATAAGTTGCCGATCATTGGCGTAAACTCTAGTCCTAACAAGGAACCGCAAGATCCATGGATATGAATTTCATTAAGCAAACTTTTATTCAACATAATAGATGAAGTGGATATTAGCAATGGCATGGTTTACATGAAAGGCACTGTGCGTGTTTATCTCGTATGTATTTAATTGATTGGAATAAGAAAAGGAATACAACGTAGAACGTTAATGTTTTTTTCCATGGTAATTTATAACAATTTTGTGCACGAAATTGATATCGTTAGTGTCGCGTGTAAATAGAGGTAGATCATTTTATTTTTTATATGCATAATTTGAATGGTTTTTTTTGTTTTTTGTTTTTTGAGGTATGTTCAATTTTTTTTCCTTCTTTTTCTCCACGTTAAATTGTTCACCTAACATAAAATGGTCGGTGATTGTTAAGAATCACGGGTGTGAAATGTTACGTTTATTTAAAAATAACGATCGCGAGGTCTTTTTTTATTATTCTTGCCTTTAATTCGTCACCTTAACGATCCGGAACAGGGATTTCCCTCCTCAGTTGAGATATCAAGAAAGTCTACTCGAACTGATTGCTCTTTGAAGGCATTCCTTAACTTTCGGTGGGGCTTCTATACTCGTTCGTTCCTTTCCTCCCCCTCATTGCTATCCATTAATCTATTCCAATCGAAAGACGAGATGGAGAGAAAGAGAGACAGGAATAAAAGGGGTTTTTGAGAAGGAGGAGAGGCGATGAGCTCTTCATCTGTGCATTAAGTGAAAAAAACTTCATTAAATGGACGCTGAACTCGACGCAGCTGTTGGAGATGATGGACGGGACCTGTGTGTGAAGGAGGGAAAGGTTGATGGGGGGGGGGAGGCTGGTTGGTAGGAGAATGAAGAAAAAAAAGGTAGCAAATGTAAGGAGAGGGTTAAAAGAGAAGAAGGTTAAAGGAGAAAGTGAGAAAAGTGATGCGGAACAAGGAGGCGGGAGGAATTGCAGTTGCGTCTTTTGAGTTTACAAGAGAAGAGGAATGTGTGTGTGAAGATTAAGCACGTGATGGTGTGCGTCATAAATAATTTACTGACCTTTATGTCATTCCTTTTTTGCAGAAAGGCTGGGATGAAGTAAATGACAGTTGAGATTTTAAGAAAATTTTTTTTTTAATATTTAAGTAAAAAAAGACCCGCAAAATTCCACCAAAATTGCAACGTTGTGTTGTTAAAATGGGTGAAGTGTAATTGAAAGAGGGCAAGAAAGGAGGCAAGTGGGGAGTGTGTTTTTGAAGGCAGGGGATTTTGAAGGCAGCAGCAGCAGCAACAGCAGGGATGATGTTTTAATGAAAGCGAAGCGCGTTGCTGAGTTTAATGGCCGACGGAGGATGCTGGTTGGGTGGCTTGTGTCTCCGCTGGTCAAGGTTCCCCCTTGCAACGCTTATATACTTTGATTGCCATCATTATCATTTATCAAAGTCGTCATTAATTATAGAAGTGGAAGTAAATTCATCATTGTTATCTACCCTCGGAAGAAGATAATTCGTGGACGAAACTATGGACCTAATTTTGGGCGATGGATTTCATTCTTCCTTCCACATGGAATGCAGTGAACTCGGTGTAGTCCTTAATGCAACATAGTGGTTATAGTAGGTCGCTCTTTGCTGCTCCCTATGGATCCATCGATTTGCTGAAAATGTATTCAAAAAGGACGTTTTAAATATTGGAATATTTATTATAAATCTTAGCTATTTTAAAAATAATTTGATCCTTAAAGCGTTTTTCATGTATCTAAGTAAATTGCGCGCATAAATTGCTTTCAAAGTGTTTGAGATTACTACAGTTAGGTACCAGTAGCATCAAAGAAGAAACTAAACCTGTTTGGCTGTTTGATAATAATTCTTTTATCTGTCATATTAAATACTATCGAACTTGTGCCTTTTTAGAGGTAATATACATTATGATTTAAGGGATAAGCCAGCCTGTATATTTGTTTTTATACACTGTGATCTTCATAATTTTCCAGCCGCCTCTCCGAAACGATATTTTGTATCCTAATATACAGCCTTAATACGGGAATGGAGTATACGGGAATGGAGTATCCAAAATGGTTTTCGTTTCCTGTTTTGTGATGCAGACATGGTTTAAAGCGGGAACACGTATTATGCAAGTACGTATTAACGGAGTTCGGCTGTAGTTAAGTTAATATAATTAAAACCATGCATTTGTGATTCAGTAGAGCTTGTTTAGTTTCATCATAGAATGTCATCTGTGCAACAAGTCTGTATGCGAGATCTGTCATTGTGCAAATAATCCACTCAACTATAATTGAGTCATTGTCAAGTGCAAATCTCAGAGCAGTGTCAGTGAAACCGCTAGGAAAGCTTTAGATTAAATACAGCTCTCCCTACAAGATTTGGTCAACCACAAAGAAACGATATCCCACACAGTTCTTTTCGACCCCCTACAGCCGCCTATTCTTCCCCCCCCCCCCCCCCCTGGGCAATGCAATCGAAAGTCTCTAAATGAAATAATTCAATTGCTGCACAATTCCGAAGTGCCACTTCGAGTACCGCCAGTATAGTCATCATCCTTAAGTTTCCATGGTCTTGCTGCTGTTTATTGGTAGAATCAATGCGAATCAATATGACGTACACCTTAACGAAATAGGTCACGGACCAATGTCTTATGAAACTGAGAATCTCGGAATACACTCTGTTGATGTTTGGATTCGACGTCTGCTGGAGACCGCTTCATGCCTGTCTGCGTGGTGGTGTCACTTGTGAAGTTCGAAGAAGGCAGTATCATAGTATGGGAAATTGTCCCAGTAGAAGGGATATGATGTATGCAACTTACCTTGGACAATTCTACACTGCCAACATTGTCACCAGTTAGGGATATGTTTGAACATTCATTCTTATTCTACACATTCTTATTCATATTCTACACATTCGTTCCTACACCAACATGGCATTTCTTCTCTTCACAGGAATTGTTTGAACAGACAGGGGGTTGAATCAATGGATTACCCGGCACAAATCTCCGATATAAATCCCATTGGATTTTTGGGTCACTACATCTGGATGTCGCATGCGTCGATCTGTGGGTTCATCTACGTGTTCCGGTCCCCTTACGACGACCCATATTTCGTTCTTGAAACCAATGAGGAAGGGCGGAAGACCTTGAGGAAGTCCCCTCACGACGACGTTCATTTCGTTAATGTCCAAATTGGATTAATGGTTGTTGCATCTCGCTTAATTTTTTTGCCCAGTACGACGTAAAGACCCCATTGATCTAAGTAGCCTTATAATTAAGGCTCCTCAAGCAATGTCTGTTTGGCGAAACTGTCGTTGAAAACGTCTTGCAGTCATTTCAGCCTGAATAACAATACGAGTTAACACTTTGAGTGCCCCTGAGAAATTCTCAAATTTAACAGACTATCTGCCCCTCGTATTTTATCGTACTCTCCAGTGCAGTCTTTGAAGGAAATTGCAAAGTTTGCATAATATGTTTAGTTTGTATGTTATTGCTACAGAATTTTCTTAGTATCGCATTCTCTGTGAATTGTGTGTATTTCGTATCATGCGACTTACGTATAAGAATGATATGCAGAGGTAAGATCACTGAAGCCAAAACTAATATCGCATCTTTCTCTAGAGAAGAGCTTGTGGAATCCATTGCGTAAGAAAAAGGTTCTCGAGTAATTACTGAAAATAAGCGTTATTAATTTCAGTAAACTAATTGCAGTGGACGGCCGTAAAGTCAAACAGGAAATCAGACTATGAAGGAAATTTTGGGCAGATGTTTTTATTGGCGTTCACTATTTGGAGGTGAGCAGCAAATTCTAAGAATTAACTTGAAAAACAAACCAGCTGTTTCAACTGCTGCCACTGTTTAAAATTAACTTCGAATGAAGTATATAATGAGACGATAAAATTCCTTTCTCTCATTTTGTCAATTTTTTTTTATCTTTCGATTTCTTCGTTGGAGCTAATGCTCCTTTCCTTTTCGGTTCCGTCTGCTATTGACAGCTGAAACAAACAAGAATTAGCACTTAAGAAATCGTTCTGTCTACTTATTGTTGGCATCGTAAAGATAAGGAGGAGGCAAAGAAGAAGATTTGAAGGAGAGATGAAGAATAAAAGAGCAGAATTCTATTGATTTTCTTTTCTTTATTCAAGAATTCAATATCGAATTCTCCAAAGAATTGCATTATTGGCGTTCAATCAGTGTTCGACAGATACTAGATGGATTGCAATTATAAGGATAAGCGCCTTTTATTGAAAAGCCTGGGAAAAAACTTCTTTTCATCATTCGTTTGTTTTTAGTTTAAGTTATTTACATGCGTTATTAGGGAAGTGATTCTTTATATTGTCCTTCTTTAAGATAACCACATGTAATAAAGTGGTTAGATACTTTCCTTAGCGTATCCAGGTTTTATGTAGGTGGGGCGAGAGGTGGGTCAGAATATGTATGTTTTCTCATTCGGGCGGTGGGGAGCAGTTCGAGTATATATTTGAGAAAATTATAAAATACGACAGTTTAACAAAAGCTATCTTTCTTTATCTTTGAAGAATAAAGATAATACCAATACGACCAAGTTTTCCCATGTGTATCTTATTTCTTTCTTTATTCAATGTTTGTATGTACAGGGTGTCTATAGTTAAAGTTCGCATTTCATAGTTTCTATGAGGCTATGGATTTTTTTGTTTTTTTGTGAAAGAAAAATAAGTTTTCATACTCGCTAGTATGTGGCATAATTAGCGCTTCATTACATTCTAGAATGACCCAAAAATCATATGTCTAAAGTTTGTATCTTACAGGATGGAAGTCTTATTAAAGCACACATCTTTTGAATGAGTCACTTAACTGCAGGCAAATTTATAGTGTAATGTCAACATTACCAAAAGATCATGCACAAGATCAAGTGTAGACAATAGATCTACTGTATCCTCATTTCTAAATTTTAAAGATCAGAAATGCGTCCACTCACTTTTTTAAACGGTTAAACACCACAGGCCTTTTGATGGCACTGTTTTATCTCATTGATAATGGTTTTTGCATGAATGATAATACACGGGATGTCGCTGTCCAAAAATGCTTCAACGAGTATGAGAAATAAACCTTGATTACCTACAATGCAGTTTCGAAACTGGACCTTGGCATTGGATCTTTATCTATAAATTCACTGAACTTTTTTTTTTTTTTTGATGTAAAACTCAAAAATTCAGGTTGCATCAGCAAATTTCGTATCATTCACCCAGGGTTGTGGAGTAGGAGTTAGCAGTCGAGGAGTCACATGATATAGTGAAATCGGAGCAGGATTGGTTGAAATCGATCCAACTCCTTATTGTTTCTAAAGGTGGTTACCAAATGTTACATACAGTTAGAAGATACCAAAACAGTTTTTACCATAGCATGGGTGGGGGGGGACCGTACCATAGTCCGGCTGTGGGGAGAGAAGTGATCACACTGATAAATTATGATAATAAATGCACGTGACAAAAAGATGTGCATGCATTAAAAATTCCTGATAAAAGGGATATTCACACAACATTATTTGCAATCATTAACATGAGTTGCTATCTTCTAATGAGTATCTCTTCATAGTAAAGAGCTGGTTGCCTGCATTGCAGTCGCCAGCGAAGAAGTCTGTGAAATGCCAGGACTCTTTGGCAACATATGGGAGTCAATGTTGCGACAATGCAATGCATGTATCGAAATGGCTGGTGGACACTTTGAGCAGCAGCTTTTGTAAACGTTGTTTTCACGTGTCAATAAACTAAATAATATTACATTGTGTTTCTTTATTTGCACGCTACATCACTTCTCTCCCCCATAGCCGGACAATGGTAGGGTTCCGACCTCCCATGCTATGGTAAAAACTGTTTGTTTTGGTGTCCCCTAATTGTGTGTAATGTTCGGTAACTACTTTTGGAAGCACCCTGTATAAAAAGCCTCATATGTAATTTTCTAAATTTTCGAGGGATATCCGTCAACATTCTAAAACAATTAAAGAGTAATAATACTGAGGATTTTGGTACGATCTTGAACCATACCGACCTCAGACTCTGGTCATGGTAATGACAGAATGCGTCTTCAAAGTTGTAAAGGCAAATGGCAATGCTATTTAACTATCTTTACATAATACAGAAAGGTATTGGGGGTGTCTGGTGGAGCAGTCCTTCCCTCCCCACAGTTAAGAAGAAGCAAATTCCTTTTCATAAATACCGTATTTACCAGACTATAAGAAGATTCGATTATAAAACGACGCCACTTATTTGAGGTAAATTTTTGGGAAAAAAATTTTTTTTTAATAAACATGGAAGCAAAATACTTATTAAAATTAAAACAACTTTAATTGAAATGTTTTTTAATTTCAAAAAAAATAAGATAATGGTATTGCGACGATCCATGCCTTAAGCTTGAAAACTTAATACGATATGTAAATGAGAAAGAAATTTTTCCAATCTATCGAGTGATCTCGTTATGATATAGAGAATGCCAGTAAATGGCAGCGCCACTACAGCCGAGGTGGAGGATTTTTAGCACTAATTTGCAAAAGTCAGTATATTTCCGTATTTGCGATTTTTAAGACGACCCGCCGTGGATTGAAACAACGAAATGTAACGTAATGAACGTGAAAGAGAAAATCAAAATACAGTAAACAGGGTTGCGAACAGTGCGTATTTTGATCAATGCACGGAAATGCCCATGTTTGTTTTCTGTGCTATTTAAGCACCGAAAATAAATGAGACTTCTCAGATATCAAACATTCTTTAGTTTGGAACAAAAGACTCGTCTTATAGTCGAGTAAATATGGTAAATTAATTATATAGATATATAATTATTAACAAAATTAATTATATAGATATATAATTATTAACACTAGAAAACATAAGAATTACTGACCCGGTTGAACTTGGTTCGTTGCAACGCGATATCTGCTCCGACGTTTTTTTGCTTAGCAAATTTCGAATTTCTTTTGGTTTCTAAAAGTTTTCGAAAGGAGTCCCAGACAACGCCCCATCACATCCCAGATGTGTTCAATACGAAATATATCTGGCGATCTGGCTTCCCAAAATAGGGTAAGCAGAAGGCAAAATGCTGTGGATCTGTGCTGGTTGAGGCGAGGCATTATCCTGCTAAAAATAAGCCTCTGGCTTTGCGAAATAAACAAAAGCATAGTGGATCATAGAAGTCCTCAACGTAATACTGTGAAATGAGGGTGCCACGGAGGATTTTCAATGGGGAGAGTGCCTCAACGAAATTTTGATCATTTGCATATCCTGTCGAAAAATATTTCCCGGAGAATTTTCGCTACCATTGGTTCGAATTTTCTTGGGGTGCGTTCGATTTTTTTTTTTTTTTTTTTTTTTTTTTTGTCAAAGACTATTTCAGTTGGAAAAATTATTGTGCACAATTGGGGCAGCGCGGTGTCTGATTGGAAGCAGTTGGTCCAGTTAGCATTTTTTATCTTTTTATTGTCTTGCAGGCAGTTGTTTTTTAAACAACACTTTAAACGGAGGCTTCAATTCCCACGCTTTGCGGAAAAGCCTTTGAACTGAAGACGATGAATCCATAAATTTTGAAGTGACGAAAATCTGTGGAAGTCTCTACTCCCATTTATTTTTTTGGTATTCTTTTTTGGTATTCTTTTAATAAACTTGAGCAAGACTACGTGATGAATGTTTTGGTAATAATTCTTTACTTCGGTCTGATAATTTTTTTTTCTTATCACTTCTCACATAGTGTTTTTTTTAACTACTTTAGGCAAATAATGTGCACTTGTTTAAAAGAGAGGACTTATCACTATTTCTAATTCGTCTTTATTGCCCACTCTCTCTCCTCTTCTCCGCTTTTCCGTTTTTGACTTTAACGATTGCTCGTTGTCGTCTCGTCGTAAACCATATCGTTCGTTCCTACTTCACTTTATCTGAGGGGGAGAAATTATCTGCATTATTTACAGTTATGAAGCTCATAGATAAGGATTTTCAATTTAGCCGTCATTTTTATTAATTTTTTTCAAGTGTGTCACTTAGAAAGATTGAAAACAAATCCGATGAAATCTCTTTACGATGAAGGATTTATATTAATTTCTGATAATCTCTGCTTCTTTTTTGTACTTGTTTGTTTGAGAAACGATAATTAAAAATTTATAGCAATCTAGACGAGCTAGGTACTTTGAAGTTATTTCAGTGGTGTGGGATATTGAATGTAAATAAACTCCAAGTCATGTACATAAGAGCTTCCTTAATGAAGAATTTTTTTTTTTACTTTGCTTTCCGTGCGGAGGCATTTTCTTGGGTTGTCTTAATTAAAAATCTGTTAGCGTGGAGAAGATAGCAAGGAATCTTTGAGAGGATTTTTTTCGAGGAAGTTGAGCTCATAATGTAAATTTAGCGCTATGTCGTCTCCCTCGTTAGTTTTACGATGTTTAATTTTTTTTTCTTTGTGTTTAAAAAGAAGGAATATGAGAACGAAATTAGCATATTTTGGCATAGCCCTGTAATTATACACCTGAGCCATTCGAGACGGTAGTCATAGGGATGAGAATTTGGGAAAATTGGTTAGCTTCCATACCGTGAAGATATATGTTATACCGAGGGTCTTGTCCCTCCGAGTTAGAAGTCGAGGTTTTCACGTTCAACCGATAAACACGCAGATGCCATGGAGACGGGGATTCGGAGCCGGTTGTTTCGTATATATATTTTTTTTTATTTTCAAAAAAAAAAAAAAAAAAATTTTTTTTTTTAACTCGGTCGTGGTTTTTACTGGTGCCTTTATTGGTTTCTTGTCGTGAACTTGAAAGTTGAAAATTCCAGAAAGAAATAATAGGAAGCGTAAGAAGAGAAGAGGGGAGAGAAGACCTCCAAGAAAATTGAAAGCGTTAACGTTGTGTTGCCAACAAGGAAAGAGAAAAGAGGATGATGGAAAACAAGCTTCGGAGGAGGAGGAGATAGATGAGAAAGGTAGGGGAGAAGTGAGATAAATAATAATCATAATAATGATAATATTATCAATAAGTCGACGCTGGGGCTGAAGAGATCGTTGCCCGAAATATTAACGCTGATTACACGTTCTCTGGATTCTGGATGAGCCTTACCTTCGCCAAAGGATTGTGTTTCGTGGTTTCGTAATTGAAATAACCAGCAGCTACGGCAGCAATTTTGCTTCCACTCGTTTCTTCATGCGTTTAGGGTGAATAGAAGGTTTAGACGGGATGAGCGTATTTATAGCGCGATTATATGTTGGTTAAGGGTGCATTAAGAGCTTCATTAAAACGGAAGGTTGTTATGTACTCTAAAAGGGAAAGTTTGACCTTCGTGATATTATGAGTGCATTGTTTATATGTGAAAGTTTCTTTGTTTCTAAGAGGGAAATAATTTTTATCAAAAAATCAAAATAGGCTTTGAATCTAGGCACGACTAGTCTTTAGGTGTCTTTCTCTTGATTATTCAATCCCGTTATGATGTTTTTTTGAATTTTTTTATTTATTTTTTTTTGTCCACCCATATTTTGTTTCAGTTGTCAAAATTATCTCTTGAAACTTAACAGAGATCAGATAGCTCAGATTTCAGAGGATGTTATTGGAAACCTGTATGAAAAAGTTTGAAGTTCACCCTGATCTAGATAGAAAATTTTTTCTTTAATTTTTAATTAGTAAATTTTACGTTACGTGTCCTCAGATTTTTTTAATCTCGTGTCCCGATATATTAAGTTTCATTCGACTAAAGCGGCATACGATGCAAAAATACGAGATCTAACGGAAACATTTTTTGTAGTAGAAGACACTGCTTTCATTGTAAAAAATGTGAAGTAAGATTTCCCGCAAATGACTATCGAATATTTCCTAACCATCTAGCCTAAACATCTCAACCTGGCTCGAAGGACCAAAATATTAAATTTTAACCGCCATTTTGGCCATGTTCTTGTATAAATAAGACATATAACTTCTATTTACTGTTTGATGCTCCATCCGAATCTGAAGTCAAAATCAAAAAAATTCGAAAAAAAAATTCTCAACTGAACGACCTACTTCGCAAATCCATTTGAAAATTCTAACGGGGGAAGGCATGCTGAGACTTCTCGGACACTATACTAAGGTGCTATATCAGAGGAGCTGCGCGCTAAGCTTTATAGATCATTTAGAATTTCCAAATAGCATTGTTACTTTGTACTAAGGTTGGCCAAACATTTTTTGAGAGCAAGAACTCAACTTTTTTTTTTTTAAAACATTGGCGATCGATTAGCAGGACTCTGCTTCACTCACTTCTTGAATGATGATGGACCTTATAAGCTAGGAAAGATTGCGCCTGTGTCACATGATGTGCTAATGTCATTGTGATTGACCTGATTTATTTTTCTTACAAGTGTTTTCACAGGGCTTTTCAGTGTTTTTTCATAAAATTTACCACGAATTACAACTTCGCGGTCGAAATTGGTTAGGTTAACTCGTTTCTATATAACTATTACATTTTTGAAAAGACAATGTACTAATGTTTTCGGGAACCCGAATGCTATATAAATTCTTTTTAAACTAACATTGATATGAAAACCCAAATCTAGAATGGATGTGTTTCCACAATGGGATTTGTTCAAGCAAGGCTTGTAGCGTTCTGTCTCAGAAAGACGATTATTTCCTTATTTTGCCCTGGTATCATGTCAGAAAAGTTGCTGGACGTAAGCTATGTTCATAAATATACGACTGATGTCAAATGAAAAATTCCCAAAAATTCTTATGACAACGTGACAAGGGTCATGAACTCAACTCTTTTGTGAAATAGATTTCAACTAATCAGAGAAAATAAAATTTCTTAAAGAAAAATAAAAATGCTAAAAAGCGTTTTTTAGCTATCCAGATTTAAATTAAACTACGAATATTGTTCAATAGAAAAAAGGTTTGGACAGGGCAACCGCAAAGATATTACCTAGACAACGGAAAGCAGTTGTTTATGTGCATTGTTTAAGTACTAATGAAGCATCTGTCGCACATATTAGCTGTTTGTTTGTTTTTTAAGAGTTGTTTAAGTTAGAAGATTTGGCGTTCATAGTAGGCAATCCGTCCAAAGTGGGCTAAATGAATATCATCTGCGTGCTTTTATTCAATTTGTGGCCAATTAGATATTATGAAACTTGGTGTCAACATTAGTGCTGATCGATATGCACCTACCAACGTTTATGTGCCAGCATCAAGAATATACTTCCCGGGGAAGTCACAAACATATTAACCTTCTTCATGATAATGGCCGCCCTCATATAGCCCGAAAGATTCAAAATCTGTTCGCTCGCATACATTAGGAAGTCATAGAACATTCACCTTGTGCTGCTGCGATTTCCAGGTTCAATTCCGAAGCTGACTTAGAGTTTGCTGTTACGCAAAGGTTCCGCTAACAACCGCAGGAATTTTACCAGATGGGAATTTATAGATTAGTGCACCAAAGGGACTTGTGGCTTAAAATTCAAGGAGATTTTAAATTCTTTAAATAAAAATTCTTCCTAACCTCTAAAAAGTGTTTCTACTGAACTATTCACCTTTAATTAACAACGAGGTCAAGGGTGTAAGTTGATTACACTAGTTTACAAAATTTTTACAACTAGGATAAAATGTAGATTCACTTTACTAAGCGTCACTTGTAGATTCAGAATTTGTGATTAAATTTTTTGTCTACACGTCACATTTTTGAGATAGAGGACAAAACAAAGATTCGGTGTTAGGCTTCATTAATGAAGAATTTTCCGAAAGCGCTGATAAAAATGGTGATGGTGGTTAGGTATTTAAAAGAATACCCCCATTTTTCCCACCATAAGCGAAGCAAAACTAAAAGAGGGCATCTTCGTTGAGCATCAAATAAGAAAAGTTTTAAAGGACGAAGTAGATTTGGAAGCATGCAAATCATTCAGAGACGTAGTGTATGCATTTCTTTGTAATAAAAAATATGAAAATTACGAGAAATTAGTTTCTATCATGCTGAAAGCTTATAAGAAAGTTGATTGCAGAATGCCTCTGAAAATGCAGTCTATTTAGTTTGAATTCATTTTTGTTAAAAATAAACAGGCTTTTCTTTACTTGGCTGTCGTTTGTTTTCTAGATGTGATAAAATTAAAGTGATTTATCATGTTCTAATATATTCTCCAACGTTTACTTTAGATGCATGAGTTTTGTCAAAATTTGCTTAAAGTACCCAGTTTTTAGAAACATTGGGAAATGTTTGTTAATTTGTGTCGCTTTTGTTGAGTTCTCCATCTTGGATCACCTGAAATATTTGATCTCAAATCTAAACCACAATCTTCCTGTTTATCAGAAAGGGAACTAAATCTCAAAATGAAAGATTTTCTTGTACCGTCAGGCTCGAATCCGCAATTTTTTTTAAGCGCAAGTGTGACGGCGTTACTTTTATGAAGACCATTCCTTTTACGCTTATAAATTTTGGTTTTTTTTTTGGCATTTTCTGGTCTGAACAAAATATTTTTTCTCAAGGAATATTTTATTTGTTTAGAGCGTTATATTCTTCCCCAACCTCTCTTGTCTCTCTTTCTTCTGTTTTTTTTTCCTTCCTCCCTGCCCATTCCTTGTGAGCTTTGAACCGCGAAAATGATGACACTAGTAACGATCATTCAAAATTTGTTTTCACTGTTTCCGTTAAAATTCTTAGGGAAGAGGAAGAGATACTGGAGTAGGATAGAAGGGTGATATATATACGGGAAGAAGGGGGAAGAAGAATCCTTAGCGTTCGTGGGAGATGTAGTAGATAGATGAGGGAGGTGTATGTGTTAAGGAAAATAAAAGAAAAGACTCCCTCCTTCTTTCTCTTTATTTTTTTTGGTTCCTCGTAAATAATATCTTTGTGTTTTCATTTCCATTCTTTTTTTTTCTTTTTAATAATTCTGTTTTTAACTCTTTGCTTGTTTCCTTTGTGTTTGTTTTTTTCTTCCCTCGTTTGTTTTCTAAAAAAAATGGAAGAAAATTTTGACGATGACGTATTTCCTGTTGATTGAGTGAATAGCCTCATCGTCGTATAACATTTGCTTTTTTCTTCCCAGTTCTTTTCGTTGGAGGCTGTAAATCGTAGAAAGGGAGAAAATGGAAACGGTTCTTCGAGGAGGGAGTAAAGGGAATTTTTTTTTATTTTACTTTTTTTTTGAGAAAATTCTTACCATCAGTGAAGATTTAGTGTCTCCAGATGAAAGGGGTGTTGACGGTGGCGGTTCCTCCACTCTTTTCTCTTCCCTCTCTGATGATGTGATCACCCTATTTTTGGGTAGTTTTGTCATCTATCGTCTCGCCTATATATCCTCCCACATGTTTTATTTTGTTAAATGTCTACTACCTCCTTCCTATTTGACATTTTTTGTTGCGTATATTTTTTAATAATCGTTCGCACTGTCCCCACTTGTTTCATTTCTCTTTCCTCTTCTTTATATGGAAGTGATTTACTCCCATTTTTTCTCTCTCTCTCTCTTTCTCTCTCTCTCTCTCTCTCTCTCTCTCAGTTTTTATTTTGTAGGATTTGTTAAAAGAAATTCCTTTTTCTTTCCTCTCGATGAGCAATGAGATGTGGATATATGTATTTCGCGCGTTTCGGTTCTTGAATCGGCCAACTGGGACATAAGGAATGGAAGTAAGGGTTTTTTTTTTGTCCTTCAGTGTTTATTTCAATTTCACGTTATAAATAGCTAACTGACGTTATAAATTTAATATGTAAATATTATGAAATGCATATTTGCATAGCTGAATTCATAAGAAGCACATTATTAGATTATTATTATGTATTTTCCTGAATTTATTTTTTATTTCCCTGTGGAATATTAAAAAGATAAAACGTCTCTTTATAAAATATCTTGTACGAGAGATTTTTTACAAGATCTCCCAGGTAAATATGTAGCTGCGTTTTTCGGCAAACATTTAAACTTTTATATTTTCTATAAATATACATTAAAGTATACCTAAGTGTATTAATCATATCAGTAAACATATGAAAACTCTCTCTCTCTCTCTCTCTCTCTCTCTCTCTCTCTCTCTCTCTCTCTGGAGCCTTAACATATTTTCCTGGAAGATCTTGGAACAAATCTCTCGTGTAATAGGATGTTTACAGTAAAACCTATATACACCTGTTTTATAAAGAGACATTTTATCTTTTTAATATTCCACAGGGAAATAAAAAATACAGGGAAATGCATAATAATAATCTAATATTGTGCTTCTTATCAATTCAGCTATGCAAATACGCATTTTTGATAATATTTAGTATTTTTTCGTGCTTTTTTGCGGGAACACATAATTTGATTTCACGTTTTATGGAGGATTGCTGCCCATTCCTTGTGAGCTTTACTTACTAAACATTTAACAGTTAAAAGCAATTAATATTTAATTTTTTTGTTTCAATTTATTAAGCCTAACAAAGTGATAAATTAATACTGGAGAAAATGCTCCAATATACGGCAAGCATATTAAGATGAAAAACGAAAGGAAAAATTCAGTTAGATACTCGTGGTCCCTTGTTCGAATCTAGGTCGCTGAATTTTTTCTTTCGTTTTTTCTCCTAACTTGTTAATTAGGTCTAATTTTTTTTACTTTGCGGAGTTATTTATATTCCATATGAAGCTAAACAAATATTGGGTATAATGTTTGATTCCGTGTGAAGATCTTAACAAAACCTAGATCGGGTTATTTGAAAGAAAAATCCAAGAATGTAACGAGCACAATTGTAATCTTCAAATCCTTTTGTTATTTCGAGCTTCATGCGAGGTGCTACCCAAAATATCCGAAAATTTGAATATTCTGCCCAACCAAAAACAGTACGAGGTTCTGCCGCTAGATGCCTTTTGGTACACCTTTCAGTTGCTGCTCTGCCAAGTTTCGTAGTCGCAGGCGCATTTCTTTGTAAGTTATTGCTATTTGTGTTGCAACGTGTTCTCGTGCTTCTGTGAATTTTCAAATTATTCGACCTGATCAGACGGTCAGGGATGTTTTACTGTGAGGGAAAAATTTCACGCAAACTTCCCGAGTTGTGGAAGAACAAAGACTGGTTGCTCCACCATGACAACGCGCCCGCACACACTTCGCTCTTTGTGAAGGAATTCCTGACATAAAACAACATGGCAACGGTCCTCCCCACCCTCCTTACTCTCTTGACATACTTTACCTCCTCCCTAAATTGAAAGGGAGACGTTTTGACTCCATTGAAGATATCCAAGTGGAATCGTAACTGGTCTTGAACACCCTACAACCTTCGGACTTCCGGAATGATTCCAAAAATGTGAAAATCGCTGGTATTGTTGCATGCGTGCCGGAAGAGACTGTTTTGAAGGCAGTAGCGGGAATTACGATGTAAGTTATGTTTTCGGTTTTTTACAAGAAAAGTCTCAGAAATTTTGGATAGCACCTCGTATGCATATATTTCTTATTAGTATGGATATAGCAAATACATATATTTGGAATATGTTCACTAATACAACTCTTATCCAAATAATCCGAGTACGTATGGTTATACGTATAATACGTATACTTGCGAATAATTTTAGTTTGAATAGTGTCATTGAAAACTGTTCCATTTATTTCTTTTTATTGTCAGTATTCAGTTACGTTTTTACAGACAATAGTTCTTAGACGGCATCTGAAAGAACTGTATTATGTTTGAATGAAAGCACCCGTCAGCCGTTAGCTTTTATTCAAAAGGAGTTTATTTATAGGCCAAACTATGAATACATTTGAAAAAAATATATTTGATATTAACGAAACTGTCTTCACATCAAGCCAGATTCACTGAGGATTTCTAAACTTATTATCTATCAACCGAATTGTCAAATTAAAAAAAAAAGAAAACCTGAACTGAGAGCGCTGTGCCTTAGGCTTTACAGTTTTCGGATTCGTCGGATTACGCTGTGGCATGGATGTTTGTGCTTATCCCAAAAAAGCGTTGTATTGTAAAGCGACGACGACAACCGTTCACGCTTTTGAACGAGGTCGGATTATTGGCCTCTCCGAGGCTGGATGGTCAACCAGACGGATTGCTGTCCATGTGTCGCGGGACGCACGGACGGTAGGCCATTGTTGGAGGCAATGGCGAGAGGAAGGCACACATGCCAGAAGACTAGGCTCTGGGGCCCGGAGAAGCACGTCAGCTCCTACCGATAGGCGGATACTGCGAACAGCGCTAGCGGACTGAACCACCAACCTGCGCAACTGCGCGACAACATAACTATTCCCGGTACTGCTCCAGTGTCAATAGCGACAATAGCACGCCAGTTACATGCCACGACAGTGTCTGCCAGGCGTCCATTGTTGTATCTTCCTTTGACACCTGAGCACCGCGCGATACGACTGCAATGGTGTCGAGAACGGGTGCGCTGGCGAATGGAATGGCGCCCGGTGGTTTTCAGCGACGAATCCCGCTTTTGTAGGGACACCGAAGACAGACGCGGACGGGTGTGGCGCAGGCCATTGGAACGTGCCAGTGAACAATGCATCCGGTATCGCCATCGTGTACCAACACCCGGGATCATGGTCTGGGGTGCCATTGGCTACTATATCAGAACCACCTTTAATCACCATCCAAGGCACCCTGACAGCAGCACGGGGATTCTGCAGCCCTTATTACTGCCCTTTCTGCAGACCATACCCGGCGCAGTCTTTCAGCAGGATAACGCCAGACCGCACACGGCAAACATGAGCATGGCATGTCTGCATGATGACAACTGCCTGCCATGGCCCGTGAGGTCCCCAGACCTATCGCCAATTGAGCACCTGTGGGAATGGTGGGACGCCGTTTACGATCACCCCGGAATCTCCATGAACTGACACAGCAGGTTCACCAGGCCTGGGCAGACGTACCCCAAGATGACATTCGCCACCTAACCTAACCTAACCTATCCTAACCTAACCTAACCTACACCTGCAGCTGGAACAATGCATCGCCGCTAGAGGTGGTGCCACAACCTACTGATGCCGCTTTCCGTTGGGACACTCTGTACAAACGAGTGCACGTCTTGGCTCCATAACGTAATAAAGGTGTATTCAGATGTATCTCTTGCTGTATACCTACCTTTGGCTCATTCGGATAACTCCTTGTGGGTGGGGCAATTTCATTGCAAAGAGTGTAACATAACCTAATTAACTGGTTGTTGTTTTTTTTGTTTTTTTAAATATCCTAAACTACCTGTCAGACTAATTA